>CADDXX010001343.1:0-45398 GCA_902810485.1 Alauda arvensis
AGTTTTTATTCTCTGTCACTGATGTTATTTATACAAGAAAATAAAAACAAACAAACAACTCCCCCAAAAAAAATCTCCAAACTAAAAACAGCTGTGGTAAAAAGTGCTGCAAGAAGCTTGGCATTTCAGGGGAGATTAACCTTTGCCACCAGGTTATTTGGTGCATTGTTTTCTTGAGGGTTTTTTTTTTTATTTTTCCTTACCTAAATTTCCATCTTTAATTTGATAAAAATTATGGCCTAAGATGATTTCTGGTGGTTTGCCCATATGGATGTTCACATGTGAGAAAGAGAAGTAAAAAAAAAATTTAAAATTTAAAAAATAAAATAAAACAAAGAAAAAGGCAATAACTACTGAGCTGCCAGAAAAATGACACCCACAAAAATACATAGTGAAAAAACTTGTATCATTTCCATCAGTTGAAGAGGAAAAACTGCAAACTTGTATTCTACAAGCAATTAAGGCTTGACTTTTAGGAAAGAACAACAAGATAGTGCTTAATTTAATTAATGCCATTTTTATTATTATTATTATTAGTTAGGAAAAAACATGGTGGGGCTGTGATATGAAGAGGATTTAGTATATTAGAAAATTAGCACAAACTGTATTTATATTTTTTTTCCTACAATCTAGAAACAAGTGTCCCACATGCAAAAGTTATGGGAAGTACAACTGATGGCTTTTCCCTAAAATACGTGAAAAAACAGGGGTCTGGAAAGAGATGATATAAGCAAAGTGTTAGATTAGAAGGTTTCCCTGACTGTGAAGTAGAAAAACAGACCACAATGAACTTTGCAATGGATTGAAGAGCCAGTCACTGTTAAAGTTTAGGGCTGAAAATGACACCCAAGCTATTTCTGCTGTGATGGCAAACTTTATTTAGTGATCACTGATGTTTGTTGAGTCTACCTGGTGATGAAAGTCCTGCTGAAAGTTCTTCAAGAGGTTACAGGGAGATAAACCAGTGTTTGAATTTGCAGCATTTGAACCTTTTCTGCAGTGAAACGCTGGCACAAATGTTCTTATCTCAGGTGAAGGTGTGAGATAAGCTGATCTGCAAGGGAAGCCAGGTCTTTATGCACGGGGCTTTAGCTGGGAGTGCTGAGCTATAAAGCCTTGCCCTCTGCTTGGGGCCCTTCTGGTTTAATGTCAGCTCTTTGAATAGTTGGGAGAGGCTTGAGGTTGCCTCCATCAGTCCAGRGATGAAGGCAGACTCCAGCTGAGCTTGTCCCTTGTCACTGTCAGTCCTCCCCACTCTCCAAATCAGATCTTGTGCATTTTTTGATTGTAGATATAKTCTGAAAAAATCTTTGAACAGTATATATGAAGCAGAGGATTTTTTTTCCCCCAGCAAGGCTTATCTTGCTGTAAATCCATTACTTTAATCACTTATGGGACATGAGGAGGAGGGACACAGGTTTTTTTTTTTTAAAGATTTTATATTTTCTTACTATATATTTAATGTCTTTTTTGATGTTTGCCTGTGTTATGTGTTGAAATATTTGTCTGTGAGTTATATGGCATCTCATGCCAGTGTATTTCAGATTAAGTTTTTATTGGGTCACAGCATGAATAAGTAATTACTAAACTCTTAATTTCTGCTGGATTAGTACAATGAAGTTCAGAGTGCAGAAGCTGTGTTATAATACATATTAGAAGAACAAAGTAGGAAATGAAAACAGTCAATGTTTATTCATAACCTGTTCTGTGGGAGATGTTCACTCTCCAAACAGAATATGCTAAATATCAGAATCTAAACACTGCAGGAAAATACAGAGCTGTTTCTAGCTCTGTGGTTGCCATGGTTTAGATCCAGGAGAACACTCAAGAAAATATTTAATGTTCATCTTCAGCTGATAAAAAGTTGTTTACATCCAACKCTACCCTCTTGTTTCCTCCTGTGGATTCTTGTGAATTTTGTAGAGTTCAGTTTTATGGTCTTGTAGCCCCTTGCCTGAGCAGATCAGTTTGCTGATATGCTGTAAAAATAAACTGAAAAAATAAAGTTTTTTGGTTTTATCTTCAACCATTGAACTGAATTGACCTGGCACTGCCTCCCAAATAGTGGGATAGAGAAGGAACCAYGAGCAGGATGAAGGACACAGCTGCACCTTTCTGAAGTAGCCTGCATCTCAGACAGCTTCAGAAGAGATGGCAGATTTTAGCTCAGCAAGTCTCTGGGAACAGCTTTTCGGCATCCCAGGCTTCTGAAAGCACTCTCTGTCTTTGAAACATCATGGAGATTGATGTCACTGAGTGGTTGATGACTGGGAAAAGGCGTGTTTTGCACCCATCCTCAGGAAAAGCACAGCAGCTCATGGGGAGGGATCATCTCCTCTGCTCAGCATTTGTCAGACCATGCCTGTAAAACCACTTTTGGTTTAGCCATCCCATTTTCCCTAGAAGAACTCTTGAGTGACTGGAGGTGCAGCAAAGATGAGAAGGGGCCTGGAGCTCTTGCCCTGTGAGGACAGGGACCTCTCAGCCCCCCAGCACAAGTCAGGAGCCTGCTGAGAAGTTGAAACCAGGCTCTTGGTGTGGTGCACTGTGGAAGGACCAGAGACAGCAGGCTCAGGTTAAAAAGGGAGAGTTTCAGACTGGATATMAGGGAAATCCTACCTGCCATGAGGACAAATGACAGCCTGACAGATTGTCCATCCTCACAGACCGGCTAGGGAAATGGCCAGGGACATGAATTCCAAACTGGGCCATTGGAAGGGWTGTGATCAGTGTCACAAAGTCCAGAAGAGGTCCAGTCACTAGTKGTGTCCCCCAGTCATCAATAATGAGGCCAGTGTTGTCTAATGTCCAAATCCCAGCCTGGATGGCTGAACAGAGAACTTGCTGTACCCTTATTTGATGGTAAATTTAACTGAATGTCCTTTTAAATCCATTCCCACTTCATTTATGATCGAGCCACAAAAATCATCTTTAAAAGGTCTTGGAAGTTCTTTAAGGTGCTGCTGTTGCAAGATGTAATTCATGTGAAAAAGGTGTTGAGCACTCCAAAATCCATCAGCCAGAACAGGTAATTCGTAATACACTGTGTGATTTTGCTTACATTGGRTAATGGGCTTGTACTCTTTGAAAGCAGTCCCAGAGAATTTGCAAGCAGAGTGTAATTAGAGTTATTTATTAGTGTATTGTAGTGTGTCATTCTAGTGAGAACACTCCAGTGACTCTGAGTAGAGCTGGCACTCACACTCCTGAGGGTTTTAATAGGCCTCTGACACTAAAGCTATGATTTGGCTTAAAATTTTACGGTCAGTTTTTCTAATTAAATGCATCATATTTTCATTTAATGCTACTTAATGYTTTACTAAGTGCAGTTTCATCAGAATAAGGTGCTTGTAGTCCCAGTGTTCAGGCACAGAGTTCTACTGCAGGCAAAAATGGTAACAAGTAGATATTTCTGTTATGTTTCATGTAGAGATAAAAACTGTGATTCTGAAGTGATTTTTATAATCCAGATTCCCACTAATAATTACATTGTTTATGTACTTTTTGAACTTTTCTCTGTTTGGGCAATGGAAACTGTTACAGCTGAGTGTGGCCAAAGTTATTTTCAGGTTCTCACTAAGGGTTTTGTTTTGCTTGGTGCAGTAGATCATGCAAACAGTTCAGGRCTAGAATTACTGATTTAGAGGTATTGCCATTAGAAATGAAACAAAAGSCATGGAATATTTTTCTTGGTCTCTAATCTGGTAGGAGCTGGTCCAACTCAAGTCTGTCTTGGTTGTACCACACTAAAAGTCTGTCTGGCAAGGACCTATTTACAGTGTAGGACATCTTGCACCTTTCTGGCTTATAAACAAAAGGAGAAAAATACAACACATTCGCAGAAAGCTTTTAGGTTTGGGCTGTATTTAGTTGRTTTTGTTTAGGGTTTTTTGTTTTGTTTGTTTGTGTTTGTTTTTTATCTTGAGGACAATGTGTGAATTTATTACTGGCCTTCTTTGGACTTTCTTTGGCTGTGAGAAGTTCCTGCAGACAGGCTCTTATGAGAAATTTATAAAYTATTTTATTTTCATGCACACAGGGAGGAAAATGGTAGTTAAAAAAAAAAATAAAAATCAAAGGTTGCTGTAGGATTCTGGAATTCAGGAATAGAAACGAACCCCAGGTATAAAACACTGCAGAGCACATTGTAAAGGCACTAATGGAGATCATGACTTCGAGGAAAAAATATCTCAAGGTTTAACGTCTGAATCTTGAGTTGTTTTAGATGCTTTGTGTGCCCACAGCTGTTGACTGCTGCTGAAAGAAGCAGGAGGGAAAAGAAGAATAGAAACAGCCGTTCATCAGCAGGTATTTTCATGTAAATACCCAGTTGCAGACAATTCATTTCAGAATTAGTTCACTGGAATTTTAATTAGCTGAGGTTCTAYATGAAGCTTTAATTAGTGTCTAGGAAACTGTAACTGCTCAAGAACACACTTATACAGTGATGACAACTGGRTGTGTGGGATGGGAAGAATCTCTTTTTCCAACAGAACTGAACAATTTGGGAAAGATGCACTAAAAGCCAGGAACCAAGCAGATTGTTGCTGAACAGATTTGCACAAGCAGACAAACCAAACAGGGGGAAAACACATCCATTTTAGCATGTTCTGCTGGGGACAGCTCTTTGGGGTAAAAATGCTGCAGTGGAGGTAATGAATTTTGGGTTTGGAACTCTCCTATGGCTGGATTATGTCTTTGCTTCCCTTTYTGTTCTGTTTCCCTTTGGAGGCCTGCTGGTGTCTCAGGACCAACTGTTGCCCAGAGGGCAGTGAAATAGGAGAATTTGAATGGTTCTGCACCTTGATGATTTGCATTATAATGTTGCTGCTCCATTTAAAGGGCTCCRATATTTTCAGTGTAAAAGSCAAGAGTGTTTTGAGTGTGGACCTRTCACAATTTATAAATGCAGCCTTAGTCAGGGGGCTGTGCTTTCCTTCTAGATATGGTYAAAAATCAGAGATTTTCCACTGTATTACAAAGCTAATCTGCAGATTCCATCAGAGATGGAGTAGGTTTTGTTTTCTATCATATCCTTGACATGATTTATGTAAAAAAAAAATCATAAACCCTTCTGTTTGTTGAACTGAAAACAAATGGATGTAGGTCTCCAGTGATCTGAGCTGGGTCAATAGGGATATTTTCTGCCTGTCTAAATCATAGTGAGATTTTTTTTTTTATGTTCACTTTGTGTGTCATAAGACTATCATTTATAAGATAAGAGCCTCATCCTGTTCCTGCTGAAGTCAATGGGTGTTTTTGCAATTGCTTTTCAACAGTAGTAGGATTGATGACTGGAACTGAGCAGCTGCTGAAAGGTTGGTTTTAAAGCAGAATTGTGGTCACAAAAGCAAAGTGACCCTGTCAAGCTGACATGCTGAGAGCACTACATTTATTTTTTTCTCAGTGACATCCAGACCAAATCTGCTCAGTTTACAAGTCAAACATTTTTTATTGACTTCCAGAACTGCAAAGTCAGCCTCAGCCTGGAGAATCAAAACTGTTACTTCTGCTTCAGTCTGCAGAAAGATTGAACATTTAGAGCTTGGTTGGMGTGGCACTGATGCATGGCTGAATCCAGCCTGCCTTCCTGTGCCTGTCCTGGCTCTGGAGGGTGAAAGCTGCCACAGGAAAAATGTATTTGTCAGGACAGCAAACAGACGCTGCTTGCAGAGATAAAGAGATATATTGGGGAAGTAAGGGCCATTTTTATATCTTGCTTCTAGTTGTACCTGCACTTTAGTCCTTATAACCTCATGCCACGATAAGGATTTAATGTTTTCATGTTGTTTTAGTCTGGGGCTACAGCCTAAGCTGTCTTCATTGCAAAATACGTTTTCCAAATGTGCTTGCTTTTTATGAAAAAGCTCATTTCAAGGTCAGTTTAAAACTACAGAAACCAGGTCATGCAATTCTTTGTTTACTCTAAGAGTTCACCAAGATCAGGAATATGGATTGGAGAGGTAATTCAGTTTATTATTTAAGAGATCTTAATATTCTATAATTGCAGCTGGGGCTTCAGYAGATGCTGGCTTGTCAGATCTGTGCTTTGAGCTGCCTCTGACCTCAGAATCCTGATGTGGCTGGCTGATTTCTGCCATGCTTTGTACCACACAGACTGTGTTGGATAATGTTTGATGGAAGTCTGCTGYCTGAAACTGAAGCTATTTTAAGGGCAGCCAAGTATTAATGACTATTCTGTAAGTGTGAGCATACACCACRCTCCTTGAAATCAAAGGAGCTCCTTGGATGCCAAAAAAAGCTCATCAGATTTTTACTGCTGGAGATTTTTCTCCTGCCTTCTCTAGGTCTGGGGTTTTTTATCCCTCAAATTCAATAAAAGGTAAAAAAAATATTGCTGTTTGCTTTCATCTCTAGAGTCCTTCTTTTCTTCTGTTGCTTGCAGAACTTTTTAGTGAGTTTGTTCATCTGCAGGTGAGACTGTTCTTTGGTTTTTTTTGGCAGGAGAGTCTGGCTGCATAGGGGAGGAGCTGCTTGTTGATCTCTTTCTTCATCCTTGGTCACTGATAAGCATTGGAAGGGCAGGGGGAGATTGCTCCTCCCCAAAGAGTGAGTGAGCAAGCACAGGTGAGGAATGTTTTAGTGAGATGTGGGAGAGAGGACATGAGAAGGCTGGAGAAGTAGGAGTAGGAAACTCCTCTGCAAAGGAGCTGCTGCRCTGTCWTGGAGATGGTAGAAGTTGTGAAGGTCTGGAGGTTTGTTCCAGCCAGCACTTCAGCCTTCAGAAACACCACTCTAAAGCTGCAGGTTGGTTTCAAACTTTTCTGTTCAGTGCCTTGCCCAGAAAATCCAAAATTACTCTTTTTGAGGCTTTTATTTTTTTGCCTTTTTTGTTTTCCTAATTTTTTTTTTTGTACCTTCAAGTGCCAGTGTCAGGAATTGGAAGTGTGTGGTACCTGTCAAAGTGCTCTCTTTTTAAAAAAGTAATTTGTTCTTACTTTTTAAATTATGTGTGATGTGATCATCATTCACATGGATCCAGCTTCCTCTTTGTCCTGAATTGGGCAGGTTTTTCAGGAACTGTGATCTCTTTCCAGTTATGTAAAAAAGCCTGGGTGGAAACATAAAGTAAAACTGAACTGTGTGTGCACAGAGATCAATTCATTGAATCCAAGAAAACAGTGCTGTTTTGCTGTGTGTGCATAGCTCAGATTTCTTGATACAAGCAATAAAAACTTATTTTCTGGAAAAGCCTGGGGTCTTTAAAAAACAAAAACAAACAAACAAAAAAATCCAGCAGGGAAAACAAAATCCTCTCCCATCCCCCATTTGGGAAAACAAACAGACCAACCCCCTGGAATGTATGGAAGTGCTCAAGTTAATGACTTAAAAACCTTAGCCTCTCTGCAGTAGTAGAAAACCCAATGATTCTTCTTTTTGCCAAAAATAACCCCTGGATCTTTCAGAGAACAGCTCATGRTCTGGAGGCAGCCTGATAGCGGAAGGTGCTTATTGACCCAGACTTTGTCAAAGAAAAATGTGTAGTTAGTCGTGTGTAAGTAAAAGCATCARCTGTGAGGTGTGCTGTGCAAAACTGATGTGCATCCTGTGTGTTCTTACAGCAGTGCACAAGCCATGAGAATCTGTCTGACATAATCAGAAAATTAAAAACGAAAAGAAAAAGATGTGTGAGGTTGTTCTGGAGAAGGCCTTCTTTTAGCACTTCATCATGACTCACCCCCTTGCCTGTGCTGTTAATCCAGCTGTGTTTGCCTCCAAGTAATTCTGAATAGGTACCATGAGGACAATATGGGCTCATGAACTTCTGGCTAAAATCATTTGTTTATGAGCAGGGGCATGACTTCAGTAGGGCTGAAGTCACATCATAGTTTAGGAGTGAAGACAGCCACCCTCACATTTCTCCTAAGGAAGAGAATTAAACCTAAGAAGCCAGTGCTATTTTGCTTTTCCATGGATGTCATATCTCACTTCCTTTCTCATAGTTACATATATGTACAGAGCTTGGATTTGGGATTGTGGTCTTGCTCATGTTAGAGAGAAATGCACAGAAATTGTATTTATTTCTAATTTGTGCATCATGACAGTAATGTGCTTTTTTTTATAATGTAAAAAATTTTGAGTTTACCCAATTTTTATTTTACACCTTTTAAATCTTGTCCACCTTCCAAACTCAGCTGAATACCATTAATAGACTAGAGTTTTAGAAGAGGTATATGAAAATAACTGCATGGACAAGCACTTGTTATAGAARCAAACACTTTATAAATCAGTAGGAAGTGTTCCACTTTCTTACTAGAAAAACATAGAAACCACAACTTGCCCAAAGTCAATTGATATTTTTCATCTTAGTCTCTATGGTTTCCAAGTGGCCTCCATTTCTGCCAAGTTCCATTGGATTTGCACTTGTTCAGGGTCAGTTCTGTGAGAGCTTCTGTAATTTCAGGGCATTCAGGACCASAAAGGGTCCTTTGGTTTGCACAGCCTCGTCTGTATTTATTTTATGAGCGATGCCACAGTTGATTTTACAATGCTCACCTGTCCCACGAGGCCCCCTGACTTCTGCTGTCTTGGTCAAACAGAAAGGCTTTCTGCCTTGGTTTGGAGATGGCCAGAAATGGAGCTCTGGAGTATTTATGTGATTAGCTGACTGAAATATACAGAACTCCTTTAGAGTTAAATAGAATAATGATGCACTCACTGCAGYCTGAGCCTGGCTGTCTTCACTCCCAGCCGTCCATTCCCGGGAGGATTTTGGGAGCATCTGCATTAACCTGTCACTGTTGAATAGGAGCGCTCTTGAAGCAGGTTTGCTGATCCCTTTTCACCCCTCCAGAGCTCCCCTGCATCCCCCTGACATGGGACAGGCTCCTGGAGCCGGCAGACCCCTGAGCATTCCAGCGGTGGCTGATTTGCTCCAGCTGCGCAGACACATCTGGGGCTGGGATGAAACCTCCCTGCCTTCACCTCCTGCCCTCCCTGAGCCCTCTCCTGGCATCAGGCGCCCTGCAGAGCCTTTCCTAATGGGGCCGTGCTGCCTCCTGCTCGTGTAAACAAAGCCTTTGGTAAAGGTCAGCTCAGTCCACGCTGGCTTCTGTCTGTGAAAGCGTCTGCGGGGTGTGTTGTTAGCAGGATGAGGAGATAAAAAGTCTCTTAGCAAAACAGGGGTTTTTTTTCAGTTTGTGCTTCATCTGAGCACAATCTTGCTATTCAAAGTTCTTTAAAAATTTTTGTATCTCTTTAAAATAGTTTTTAAAATAAGAGTGTTTTTATTTAAGAATAGTGCTGTTTTTAAAAGAGACTGCCCTGGGGTACCAGTTTAAATGTGATGTGGAAGTAAAGGATATTCAGTTTAAATCATAGAATTRATTCAGYTGGAAGGRACCCTRAAGATCATCTAATCCAGCCCCGCTGCARTGAGCAGGGGAATCTTTCACTAGATCAGATTGCTCAGAACCTTCTCCAATCTGACCTTGAATGTTTSCAGGGATGGGCAATCYACTGCCTCTCTGGGCAACCTRTTCCAGTGTTTCTGCACCCTCKTTGTRAAAYRTTTAYTCCTTGTATTGAGTTCAAATTTACCCYMTTTTAGTTTAAAACCACCACTTSTMCTACTGAAAAWTCTGTCCCCACCTTTCTTAYAAGCCCCCTTKCWACRTTGGAAGGTTGCARTAAGGCATAAATTGTGCTATATTTGGATACAGGTAGGCCAYAGRAATATTCTGTAAATATRTTTCAAGTACTCTCTGTGAGTTATCCAGGGATATTAACATTGTGTTTATCTTTCTAGGTGTTGTTTAACATATCCCTTAGTTACCAACGGACTACAAAGTATTTTATCATCTTGTTGTGRTACTGACCCACCATCCTGCTTCTCTCCAAGCATTCCAGAAAAATCTTTTGCCTTCTCTGCTTCATTAAAAGTATTTTCATATAGGAATTTCCGTATAGGAACTCTTCTAGTAGCTCATAAATTCTACATTTGCAAGCCAAGTCATAGCAGCATAAACTTGGATATTAAAGATGTCTGCAATCTGTGGCTCCTACTCAGGCTCTTGGTTAGTCTGAGGCAATTAATTTAGAGCCAAGGTGCTGCAGATCTGGGGKTTTATRTATTTGTGTGGACTTCTGTTTKCTTTGGCTTCTTGCAGTCTCATTTRAAGAATAATCCTTCTGCCATTYTCCTTCAAAACAGACAACAGAATATTGTTAGAGAAAAAAAGAAACTCATCCTAAACCACTACTGAGACACTGTCACAGGCAGCCTTGGTAAGAAATTCTTTTATTTATAAATGCATGCTTAAGGAATGAAACTAAAAGTAGGGGAATGACTGCCCAAAACCTGCAGGGTTGCTGCACTGAGCAGGAACTTGGCCTTATCTGCCCATGTTGCACTGAGATGTGCATTTTGTGTTCACGTTACTGCCTCTTAGAAGTGCATTTTGTGTTAAGTTAATCATTCCCTTAGATGAACACTTGACAGTCTTGGGAGACTCCTGTGGATGACAGAACTCAAAATGCTCACCAGAGATCTAATTTAGAGTAGCAATACCTTATTGTCAAGAAGTATTTTGAAAAAAACCTCTTGGCCAGCAAGCAGTCTGTCCTCTCTTAAACTTCAGCCAAAAATGTTTGCCCTTCAGTGTGTTTGGTTCYTGGGTTTGAAGAAATGCTACAAACTGAGAGCCTATTCTGTTTACAACTGGCATTTTTCCCTGCAATTAACAAAATTGCTCCTGCCTCCTTTTAAATACAACTTGGCCACCTCCTCTGTATTGTTCTTTCATGAAGAGTATTCTTGACTTCATTGACATTCAATAATGTTGAGGTATGCTGCTAATTATTCCCAGCATGAATGCCTGCTTATAATTGCAATTTATCGTGAACGCGTAAGGTTGGTTAATGATTTTTAAAAAATATTTTATTCTTTTTTTTCCCGCATGTCTTGAGGGTTTTATTGTTTCTAAAGCTGCTGAACAACCTGCTGGCTTGAAAATAATAGTTAATGCATACCACCTACTGGTAATAATTACATCAAAGCTTTTTGCCCCTTCTTGTGTGCTAATGCTGCAGAACTTCATGAATTCCTTCCAGCCAAAGAGATGTTCTTTTTTTTTTCTTGAGTGCATCAATGTTACAAGGAGACTTCTAGCAGAAGATGACTGACTTACTGTCTACCAAAGGTATTCCACCTGCCTCCCTGGGAAATTCCAAGGCATAGCAAGCACATTCTCAGATGAACAGAGTTCATAGATAACCAACTATATACAACATGTGGTGTAGGAAATAAAGAGCCCTGGGAGAGTTTTGCTGAGGCCAGGGCAAAAAGGAGATGGAAAAGTTGACTTCTCTAAATCTAATGGTGGCAATTTACTTGTGTTCTAGATAAATGCCTGGCTATGGGCTTCCTCATAGCTCAGAGCAGGCCTCTGCTAGATGTGGTGTGGTTTGAGCTGATTCCTGGAGCAGTTATTTAAAACTTGCTTCTCTCACACTGTAGCTCTCCATTTCTCCTGGGATTGACTCCAGTTTGGTGGGTGGCTGCTCTGCTGGTTTTGTGTCTGGAGCTGATTGCTTTTAAGGCTGGGAGTCACAACTTCTGCCTTGGAACTCTTTTGTACAGTGGCAGAGTATTTTATTTATTTTTAATTTTATTCTCCCATTTCCCCATGTTTCTGGGTAGAGAATGTGTCCTGAATGGAAGCAGCAACAGATACAATAATATATATTCTGCTAATGAAGATTAGCTTTTTGTATTTTAAACTGTACACATTGAAACAAAATTCCTTGGCTGTTCATGATACTTATTACAATGCTCATAGACTTTAAAGTGAAGTAGATCCTTCAAAGACTAACCAAAAAGTGTCATTGTGGRCATTATTATGAAGAGCAGTCTCTATATGCTCACTTCTGGAGGAGGAGAAAGCCAAAAAAGAAGGTATTTGGRTAAGACTTGATTCATCACTAAATCCCCAAGTAATCCTATTATATTTTTTGGACTTGCTGCTAACTACTGTATTCTTGATACTGCTAATTGAATTCGTGGCATAGGCTTTCAAAGAGCTTTAATTCCCATTATACTGTCTGTACTTGATATTGTGTGTGAAGATTCACTGAAATGTGCAAAGCAGCAAGGCATATAAAAAAGGGAAGGGATGGCAGGAACTCAGAGTGACCAGACAGATTCAGAAAACAATTATGAGAAGGAAAGCTATGTTGTCTCTGMCCTGTGAATTCTTATCTGGACTGTGACCTTGGGAGGGGCATTAGTGCTGCCTGCCTGTGAAGAGCAGCTGCTTTCCCCACTGCATTTCTCTGTGCATTGATTAGAAAAAGAAGGGGTGGGATTTGCAGAGCAACCTCCATGAAGTTTGAGCACATGTCTCTGATTACTTTAGCATGGAGATTTTCTAATCTTTTTTCTTTTTTTTTTTGCACTTGTCCTAGGTTGCAATGTAAGATGTGCCCAAATTATGTATTCTATTACCATCTTCATGGGTTGTTGGAGCCAGGTGGGGCAGTGTTTTCCCTGCCCCCTCCCTCAGGACTATCTGCTATTAACAGCCCATCAATGCACTGGCCAATGACTCACAGGTAACTCCCCTCGGGAGCYGTCTCTGCTYAATGGGCAATCAAGGACCCATTGTGTGACTCATAGAATGATATCAGCCCATTGTGAGATGCTCTGCCCAGGGAGGAGGAGCCAAGCATTCCCACCTGGATATAATCTGCAGTTTGGGACAGCACAGGCACCGACTGGATTCCCAGAGGACAGGAGCTGCCAGATCTTTCTACAGGATCCCTGCTTCAACAAGACTGCTTCATTCGGACTGCTACCCACCACCCTAACGAACAGGGTGTCAGGTTGTATTCTGACTCTGCCAAGGGTCTTTTCATTTGTTCCTTTTACTATTATTTTTATTTTATAGTTTTCCTATTAAATAGTATTTCTGACTTAGTCTCTCACTGGTTTTGCTTTCAAACCAGTACAGCACTACAGTAAAGTATTTATTCTTGGGTTATGTATTCCTGTRGTGGAGAGAGGTTTTTGAAGGACGGACCTGTGTGAGCCATGAAAATCTTTACTATCTGAAGGTGTGTAAAATGCTGAGAAGTAATTCCTGCCTAAAAATCCAATAGCTATCTTGTTCAGTGCAGATTTGAGTCACTTAAAACAGGTGGAATGACCTTTTTTTTTTCCCCCTGAAGTGAAACAATCTTGACATTGCAAGGGGTGTGAGTTGTGACTCTTCCTTTTTTCTAGTTTGGCTTTTGTTGGTTTGTTTTTTTTTTTTAACAGTTTGGTAGCATCCAGTAGAACTTTTTTTCCAGAAGGTGGCTGCCTGATCCAATTCTAAGTAGAGCAGGATAGAAGCTCTGTGTCTGCCTTGCTTCCAGAGCTGGGCATAACAATGTGTGGGCACAGGAAAAGAAGTGGTGTCAGGAGGATGAGAAGCTGATGAGCTGAGCAGGGTGCACCCTGCCTGTGAGCTGGGGTTCCAAGCCAGCCCAGCGCTGATCCTGCCCATCTTATGGGCCAAATGTGTTCCTCAATCACCCTGACACAAAAGTCAAAAGTGCCAAAGTTGCTGTTCTTCTTCCCTTTTCCTTCCTATGCCAGCTGCAATTAGATGGATGAGGAAAAATGACACACTAAGTGATTTATTTAGGGGCATGAACAGCCAAAATTTTTAAGCAGATTTATTATTATCTTAGAAAAAYCAAAACATTGAAACCCACACTATTTTTAGACAGGTCTGACTACTATTTTAATCTGATTTTGATTTTTTTTTAAGAAAAGAGGGCTTGTGTTTTCCCAGAAGTTATATTTATGTTGATCTATATCTGGTATCTGTAGAGGCCAAATGCAGAGAAATAAAGCAGTTAGTRCTGGCTGTATTCATGTAAATCCTGTAACAGTTCAGTGAGGAGTAATGCTTAGATAAAAACTGGGTTAAAAGTTAAGCATCTTGTGCTCAGTGTTTTAAGGGGCCACAGTAATTCCCATTTTTCAGTTGCAATAAGAGATTCAGCAGAAACCCAGGTGGCTGAAGCTCAGCTTGACTAGGGAAAGAAATGCTTACTAATGTAAAAACAAACAAAGCCAAAAGTGAACAACAACAAAAAAAAATTACTGTGCATTCCTATTGCCACTTTTGTGGAAAAAGTTGTTCTGGGGTTCAGCTACAGATTCCTGGGAAGAGACAAGGGCTTGTTGCTGTGGCTWGCATGAGAAGGAGGGGAGACAACCCYTTCYTGTGGTTGTCAKCAYCTGCTMTTCCCTACAGGTGTGGGAAGTGTTGCTGGAATTCCCATGGCCTGCTCAYATAGRTATCCCAYTCAAAAGCTTTCTTTTTTTGTTTGGAAACATCCACTGTGYATGGTTTAACTTCATCAAACTTTATTTTTTGTTCTTTAAAAAAAAAAAAAGCGCATTATCTATTTTTTCATCAAAAATGCACTCAGGCAACAGAAGAAAAAAAAAACCTTTTGCTGCTTCTGATGTCCTGCTGTTACTCCCCAGTGTTAATGTCTGACTTAAAGATTAATTAAAATAAATATCAAGTGCTACTGAAATAATTAATAAATTATACAATTTACATTCGATTGTAAGTGGAAGAATGTCTTTCACTTCCCTTTAAAAAATCAGCATGGTTCCAGCAAGGAAGGAAGCATGTTAATTACAGTGCCTCCATGAGACTTTACAATTCATGGATGAGAGCTGATCAGAAGATGCAGAAGGAGGCAAAGAAAGTATTTTAATGTTTGATACTTCAGTGCTTCTAATCCCAAAGGCTGCTATTAAAATACATAAGAAAAGCTGTTGTGCCTTTCCAGCAGTTTGATATTTCCTGAACTTTTCTCTTTAGAAGAGTTAGAGAYGTTTAGGATTGGATGCTGGTTCCATGCAACTTTTGGCATTGCAGTAACAATGGAGTTTCTCTTATATTAGCAAGTGAAATCAGAATTAGCTTATTTAGCTCTTTTCACAGTTTGTTTTTTTTTTTTTCTTAACATACATGTCATGAGCAGCATTTACTCACATTTTCCTGGCACACAACGATAAGAACAAAAGATTGAAGCAGCCATTCTAATGTATTTAAGGCACAGGCAAAATATTTGGTGTAGTTCATAAAATAATTTGAAGATGTCCATGCATCTTTGAATGTATTTGTAGTTCATAAAATAATTTGAAGATGTCCATGCATCTTTGAATGTATTTGTTAATTTGGAAAGTAATAGCATCTGTTAAAAGAACAGTGGCAAGAGGAAGAAGAATAGACAAGTGTCTTCTACAGGGCTGGGTATCAAGTTATCTRCYTCTATGAATTATAAARTCRKTTTAGATACACAMCCAGCTGTGCASRGTCAGATTGAACAGATTTTGGAAGAGGKGGGAAATACAGATCTGTAGGAAGTTGCATAGGSGCAAAACTCCTGAAGTGGAGGCCTTTGCTGTTTCTGGCTGAACTTAAATTCCTCCTTTGATAGCACAGCAGCTTCACAGCTGCTACTACTAAATGTTTTCACTTGGTGTTTTTGGTTTGGTTGGTTTGTTGGTTTGTTTGTTTGTTTTCCCCCTTTCTCCTCTTATTTGAAACTGTGAAGAAGGCACTTGAGAAACCAAAAAGGAAAATACCTGGAAAACATGAAATACGTGAAAACATGGATAGCATGGAAAACTTTATAAGGAATGAAGACAAGATTTGGTAACTGAAGGTTTGGAGCCAGCTACTGCCTCTTCTGCCTGTTAGAGGAGCCCAAGCAGAGGATTTCAGACTTTCACCTCCAGGACCATCTCCAAGTGTGAGGTGTGACCCAGTGCCTTGTGCTAGTAGCTATCTTGCCTAATCCAGTCTGGGTTCCAAATCCATGGTGTGAACACAGTCCCATCTGACAGGATTTRTCCCAGGATTATTGCCCTTGCAGTYCCATGGAAAGCTTTTCCTGGGAGATGTTYCCTTGTCACTGTGAGCTGAGCAGGGAAATTCATGTCTGCCTGGGGCTCCCAGGCCTTCCCACTAAATCTTGTGCTGTCCCATTCCCTGGAGTGTAATTTAATGCTGCAGAGCAGTAGGAGACAACTGAAAATAGCTGTGTTTGTGATGCAGGCGTTTAACAAATTATCTCAGCAAATCTGGACAATYACCTAAGTGCAGTGAAGGATGTGTCTGTTAATTGTGATGGTCATTAGTCACTTACTGCCTGGAATCCTGAACTCTTGTAGCTATTGTTCTGCTGCTTCATTTCAGACTTACAATGACTCAGTTTATTTTCTGTACATGTTTCAATCGCATATATTCCATTACAGGCACAACGTTTTCATTTTAGTTGAGGCAGCAAAGATTGTGTCTTTCATAAGTGTATAACAAGTGTCTTGATTATAGTTTGGAAAAATCAATCAGAAATGTATCTGACAGAAAGRTCTGGGATTATAAAGAGAGTGTTCAGTGTGGATATAGCATTCAGGCTTAGGGAAAATTCTTGGGAAAGGATTTTTTTGTTGTTTTGTTTTGCTTGTTTCTAATTTGGATTAACAACATGGGGTTTTTTTCCCCTGGGGGGAAAAGTGGGGAGCACAACAAAAAGAATAGCTGTTTGATTTGATAATGCTGATTACCATTGRGTTTTGACCTAAAGGCTCATTAACCTTTGTCCCAGAAAGCTTATCTAAATAATTCAGCGTTTATATTGGGAGTGGGRGAGCAGAGGATGTGGATTTTTGAACTCTTTTGGAGCACCACTGGCTCTGCATTTAGAACAGACTTGACCTTTCTCAGGCTCAGGTCCTGGGCTCAGTGTTCACCAGACTTTCTCAATGACTTGTTGTTCTTAAGGAGGGGGGGAAGTCAACACTTGTCTGGCTTGAGAATGTTTTAAATGCAGGTTTTAGTTTGCAAAATTGATAGCTTCAGAATGCAGGATGTTTGAGGTGAATGTGATGGAAAGAGAATATTCTGCTCCACAGTCAATTTTGTGGASTATGTGCTGCTTCTTGCATCACTTGGGGAAGACAGATGATGTTGATGCTTATGAGGCTTCTTGGAAATCACATAAATATATTTCACTGCMCTCTTGCACTGTGAAAAAGAACAGCAAGATCAAGTGAGGGGAGATACTTCTGTCAATTTATAGAACTGTTCATCTGTCTTTGCAGCTGCAGCAGCATGGCTGACTGTTTTTATTCCATTTATTCCAGTGGACATATCCACAGTGACTTCCATTAGTTAAATCTACGTATTTGTGATACATAAAGGATGCAGCTAAGTGTTTTTCCTATAGAATGTAATATTTTAGCTTAACTTTTCATGTTCTGCAGATACAGATGCTTTAAATGAGGTGGTAGAGATTAGTTAGTTAAGGGGTATTTGTGCATATTAATTTCTCTGATGAAAACTTGAAAGGAATTTTGAGAAGCTGAAATCGTCAGAAGTTTGGAAAAGGAAATTTGTGTCAGGAACAAACACCAACTTTATTCAAATCCTCTAAACACTGACTAAACAAAAGTCAGGAATCAGTTATGCAAAGGAGAGATTCTTTTCTAATGTCTGATTTCAGTTCTTTGCATAGCTTTTGGGAAATTTAGGAATTATGGAAGTATCAAAAGCATAAATTCTTACTTCATCTGTATAAATTTCATATCAGTGATTACAAGATCCCTATGGAAGAAAATGAGGRAGCWTGAAACTGATTACCTWAAGAAATAAATTAGGGAAAATWAGACATTCAGTGATGAACAAATTCMAACTTCAAGTTGCAAGAAATTTTYYTAAGAAATAAAAGTATTWMAAAAACTAAATATTTTWAAATTAWAKGTGGTTCAAGWGGWTTCAARATTTTTTTWGATTGGGTCTCRTGMGCATCTTCTGTKATGTTAATTGGATGTACAATAATTTAAATTTTCAATTCCTTCTGACCACTTGCAGTTGCAAAAAAGTGCTGAATCCAGCCCTCMCTACAAGTGAGCATCAAGCCAACTACAGCACACTTGAAAATGAGTGAAATAACCAACCCACCTGAATAGCCTGGACTTCAAGAGGGAAAAGTCTGTCCTGTGCCTAAATCAGGAAGGGTGCACTGTGTGTTCCACTCCAGAGCTGAACCAGCACTTCTCAAAGATATCAGTGGATCACATCTTTTTAAGTGCCTCACTYTGTGGCAATTCCTAGGCTGAAATACTCTAAGTCCTTTATAAAAATGCTGCACACTTGGCTGTTTCAAGTGGATGTGTGTGAACTGGAAGGAAAAAGCCCYGTGCAAGTGTGAGATTCATCCTGCCTGAATTATCTTTGTGTTTTCCTGTGCTGGAGGCAGAGACTGGATTCTCTCTGTGCTCAAATGAACACAGGACTGTGTTTACATTTGCATGCCAGGATTCCAGCCCTAAACTGTCTGCTTCTTTCACTTGACTGAAGGAAGTCTAGACAACCAGATCAGAGCAGGATGGAGTTGTCTGAAGCTGGCTCAGCAGAGCTCTTGGGGTTTTTTTTATGCCCAACTCAAGTTATCTAAAAGCAAGGTTTCCTAAGTAGCTATTTTGTTTGAAATGTTTCCTTACAATGGTTTGTCATAAGGATTCACTCAGATTAGTGAGCAAAAGTAGTACAATAGAAATGAGAAGACACTACTTTCCTTGACAGAGCACCTCCAAGATTTGTATTCACTTTAAGAATGCTGATCAATTTTTTTTTTTTTTGCTCCTTTGGTTTGGTTTTGGTTTTTTTTAAATGTGATGTTCGAAGTTAAAGTTGTGAAATGTCACCAAAAAAGGACAAGTTTCCTTGTCCCTGATATTTGTGTGGTGGGTTGACCCTGCTGTGCCTGGAGGTGAAGGGTCCTTTCAGGTCCCTGCTAACCTCAACAATTTTAGCTGCTTCTTCAGCACCATGTCTGATCTGCCCTTAACACCTGCTTTTCCTGATGGATCAGTCTTCTTCCAAAGCATCCAGACATTTTTAAGCCATCCTTTTACATTCTATGGTGTTTCTCTCATCAAACCATCCCATGGGTTTTTGTTTCTGAGCTTGGGTTTTTGGGGTGGTTTCCATGTGTGTGGGTGGTCTTGTTTGGTTGATTTTGGGGTTTTTTGGTTTGCTTTATTTGTGGTTTTGGGTTTTTCTTTAATAATACATTTGTTGCAACATTTTTGGTATATTTGTGCCTAACACACCAATCCCTTGATAAAATTGTGACCTGTATTTCCTCACTTGCTATTTCCATAAAGAGAAGATCCACCTCTGGAGTGCACCAGGCTTCTGTGATCAGAYATAATTCTGTACAAGATTTCAAGTGCCAAGTTAACCACAGTTTTCAAAAGTATGTAGGGGAGAGGCAGGGAACGATTTTGTGTGTCTTTGTTTCATATCACATTTCTAAACTTCCTCTGTTTRCCTTCTCCCCAGCCCTTGTGCAGAACTCAGACATGAATTTTTCAGTGTTTTCTTTCCCTTAAGGCAATTCTTTCCTTGAAGTTCCTTTTCCTGTGCAGTTTTGCCTTAGTTTGTCTATGCCTTTTTTAAAAAGGAAACCATCATTAGGAATGAAAATACACGAAGTGAGCCCAGTCTGGCAGTCTGTCTCTTCACAGGAAAGTGACTTTACAAGACTTCCTTAAAAGASAAGGAGAAATTAACTGAATAACACAAAAACGAAAGGCCTTAAACCTTTCTTTTTTTGTTCATTCCATGAAATTTAAAATTTGTAGATGTGTGTTTATAAAACCCATTTGGTTAACACATGCCCACAGAAAACAACTACAAAAATTGTGTGAGATAATTGATCCACTGCTAATCCAAACAATGGACTTTATTATCTTCCAGACTTCCAGAATTTCTTGTGATACATTTTTAGTACAGAATGATASGTTTTTAAACATAGAAATAAATCTKAAGTGGGGGCACATCAACTGGTACTGAAAAAAAATCACCATATGTGTTAAGGGACTTTTATTATATCTCTGTCCTCAGTAATTTTGATGTTGGTTTCCCAAATTATTTTTTTTTTTTGTTTATGTTGTTCTGCTGCTGAAGATGGCAGCATCTGAAAACCTCTGCATTGTGGGTAGAATTCTGTAATTTGACAGCATAAGTAAAAAACCAAGCCCATCTGACCCAGCCATCTGCTAGAGCTGATATTTACTGTGTTCATGTGATCCTCCAAGAGGAAAGCTGGTGGCTTTAAACCAAAGCTTTGGTGCAGAAACCATGATGCCATGGCTGCTGATCTGCAGCTCAGGTCAGGACTAGTGTCAGGTGCTCTGCATAAGCAAACCTGGCATCTGATGGTGTGGTTATTTGTGTTTAGCCAGTGTGTTTTAGGAGATGGCTCAGCTTTTCCCTGCCTTGCTTGCCCCATTCCCAACCCTGCAGTGGAAGTCATGGATAAAAGACCTGTTGCTTCCCACTGTCCACAGCTGTCCCCCTGCATCAGCAAATTGCCACAGTTTGGCTGTMAGGATTGCAAGACAAGAGAAAACTCATGCAAAACTTCACCCTGAGCAGAACAAAGGGATTATAAARCCATAATTGCATGCAAAATCATCTCTGTGTCTCTGATCCTCAGATTGCTGTGAAAAACAACTGTATTTCATCTGCTTTCTAACACTTGAAGGCCGTAGCTGGTGAGCTGCAGTGTGCCCCTAGGAAAACAGACACCACTGTGCTTTGGTGGGTTTTTTGACACATATTTGCAGCATCTTTGAGGCCAGTAAATCAGTTGAGATGTGGGTTGTCCATGGTAGATTCTCTGTTTTGGGTATGGGATTTGTACTCCAGCCTGACAAGACGTGCAGAAGCAGCACAAAGGTTTCTGGACAGCATCAGATTCTGGAAGCTGTCCACGTGTGATTGTTAATCATTTRTGGCTTAACAGATGAGTGCTGGTAGGTCTGCCAAGGTCAGGGACTCAGGGAGGTCTTGGAGCTGCATCCACAGTGGTCTCTGGGCTGGTTGCCATCCAAAACATCCAGGCCAGCTCTGTGTGCAGAGGCCATAGATGGGCACACAGTCACAAGCACTGKGTGCAAATCAGGGTCCTGCCACCAGCAGTGGGGCAGGGACACCAGAGCTGTGCCTGATGGATGTCCTCTGGGACACCAGTGCCTGCCTCCTGTGTCCCTCCTGCTCCTTTGCAGCCACAGCCATCAAGGTGATTAATGTGTGTGCCTCAAAAGTTTATCCCCCTTATCCCCTGCCTTTTTCTTCATGTCTTCCAGAGTCTGTCTGCTTCAGCTCTGGCCCAGAAKTTCTCTGTCAGCTTTCCAGCACAGCAGAGGTTTGTGTTTGTTGATGATCAATGGCAATAATCACAATTCAGTTTAAATATTTGAAAACCTGGTCCCCCCCTGCAGATGCAGGCTGCCTCTCACCTGTGCCCAGCTAACCCATGGAAACACCATCCAGCAATGCACCTTCATGGCCTGGCCTAGTGTTCTGTGCCCAACAGCCAGAGATCCTAGAAATGGATCCCATTCCAAAGTTGTCCACTCTTTTCTAAGTGCAGGTGCAGAAAAACACTGCTGCCTTGGCAGAAGGCAATTTGGTGGAAAGGCTTCATGCTGCAGGACTCTGGCACACTTCATCCAGAGGAGAAGGCACAAATTTGGATACTCTATGTACAGAATATGCCTCTCTTCATTGCCTCTTTCACCTTTTTAGTTGGTTGAAGCCAATGGAAGTCTTTTAGAAGTCATTTGGATCAAAAGCTCTGCTTCTGTTGGCTTCTCTCTGCTTCTATGACACAGTTTATACAGAGAGAGAGACAGAATTTAAGCAAAAGCCCTTAAGGTAGAAAGAGCAAAACAAGAAGGTATTTGGCAGGGCTGTTCTGTGTCCTTCTGTCTGTAGTAAACACCCAGTGAAAGTCATCAAGTATTTTTGCTGTTCTAAGCCATGAGTCAGAACCTCTGGCTCTCTGCATCTTTATAAAGGAAGGTATCCATAGAAGCAAAGCACACTGAAGAACAACCCTTTTATAAAATACAGAGGGGAAAAGAAAAAGGTGGGGAGGACAACGCAAACAAAAAAACCAAACCATTCTTAGGATTATTGTATTTAAATGTTTTTAATAGTCTGTCTTTGTGTATGGAAACTTGAGCTGTTTTCTTAAAAATAAATTTTTCTGCAGTGGGAAAACTTATCTGAGAGAATTCTTGGAAAATTGGCTTTGCTGCTCTACCATGGGTGAGTAGGGCTTGCTCTCCAAGAGCTCAGAGGTTAGTGTGCTTTATTAGGACTAATCTCAGATTTTTTTAAAGACCTACTAAAACAACTGTCATGGGAAGAAGTCAGGCCTGCAATATTTCCTTAACTTCTTAGACAGAAGATTTACTCTGGGTATGGAAGGGGCAAAGAAAGGGAAGACAATAAGCTATAAAAAGAGAGTAAGGAGAAAAAGAAAGGGAGTTCAAGTAATAATAAACACTCAAGATACAGCTGTGAACTGTGAGCAAACATTAACCTTTTAAGCTTTTTAATATCTGTGCTTTAAGAGAAATTATATGTAACTGTGGTGTTTTGTTTGAACATTTCACTTTGAGTCCTTTCTGGGCTTTCAAAATGCATTTAATGAAAAGGTTTTCCAAGCCAGAAATGTATGAGTTTGTCTTCCATAGCAAGAAGTTCAGCGAGGTGTAGGAGTAGACTGGGGACACAATACTGGGATATCAGGACTGTTATGTGCTTTTCAGAGTTTTGAAACCAAGAGAAATGTTGATGTTTCTGCAGGCAAATGATCTTTTGCTCCTGTGCAGTCTCTGTAAATAAGATTACTCAGATGAAAATGCTGGTAGAGCATTGTCAAGCTTGTGGATTATTTTTTTTTTTTAGCTTAAAGATGGAAGAAAGTGAAAGTTGGGGACAAGGAGAAAAAATTTGAAAAGTTGTATGTTTTATTTTTTTCCCCTCATAACCCAGACCTGTAGACTGACTCTAGAAAGTGAAACTCTTTAAAGGATGTGTCTGTGTGCAGATGAGTGTTTATCTATTTGTACCTTAGTTTCAGGTGTGGAACCCTCTCTCCTGGAAATGATTGAGTTTTTGATGGCTAGAGCTTTCATTATTGAATTAGATGTTCTAGAAAAAATGAGCTTTTATCCCAAGTTTCCAGTTGGATTTCTTTTTGCAATGAACTAAAAAATGCTTGTAATTGTCTGTAAGCAAGAGATATTGAAATGATYTAATGGTATGTAAGGAGTGATGAGAAAGCACAAGAGAATGTAGAAAGGCACCACAGATGAAAAAAAGAGTGTTGAGAGGGGCATGAAATATTTATAAACATGTTTTCCAAGTCTAGATCCAGTTGTGCTTCTGTCAGAGTGAGTTGAAACTCCTGGTTATATTCTTCCCACTTGTAGCTATTCTGGACCAGGCTGTGCCTTCACAGGCTGCTATTTCAGCCTTCAGATCTCTGCTTTAGCACCTGAAATTAAAAATAAACTGAGGTGCTGAAATGAAGTTTTGGTTATGTTAAATAATGCTGTTGGAGAGGATGGCTGGAAATGCAGAGTGCTGGAGTAGCTCCTGACTTTCCAAATGTTAAAGTTTTATTGCTTTGGTACTGGCAAGCCAACTATAAATAGTAGTAATAACAATCATTTTATTTATTGGGCACCCTTCTGTCGTTAATATCCTGTTAGATGGCTCACAAAAGGTGTCATCTGCTGTTAATGTCCTGCCAGGAGCCTCATAAAAGAAATAAAATAGAAAGGCAGTTTAATGCTTAATGGTTTATGCTTTTTCTTTCATGTTGATGTAGAAGATTACAGTAAAAAGGCCAATTTTGCATATTCATTGGRATTAATGGAGTTTCAACAACTTATTTTGGGTCTGAAACAGGTCCAAAATAGTGAATACTTGCTCTTTAGATTCAGTCAGCTGATGCCTGAACACTTGTGATTGATTTGCAAGGTACCCCGACTGGATTAATTAGAAGGGGAAAATACTGTTTCCCCCTCTAAATTCTGCTTACTGCAAACCCCACTTGCTATAAAATGCCATATTCCGGAGGCTCCTTTTCCCCATTTTCTGACTGAATTGCCATTTCTTGTGCTCATTCGATTCATCTTTTATGTTGCTCATTAAAAATGTTACGTTTTATGCCCCGCATTGTTCACAGCCTACAAGGTTTTTATCACTTAGATAAAAGCAATCTACTTGATGCACAGCTGGTCTCCAGAGTGATCTGATTGCTTYTGTGATAGGCCTCAGACACACCTGATGCTGTGCAGAGCACTTCCATGCTGTTTGCAAATAAATTAAATTAAATTACTTGCGGATGAGCTTGGTTTATAACAACGTGTCTGGAGGAGATTTTCAGATTCGTGGACGGTGTGTAGATCTTTCTGATCTTTAAGTGGCCTCACTGATTTCTTGAGGAATGAGTTTCAACTCAGCTAAAGCTTGACTTCTTTTGTCTCATTCTTCTGGTGGAGTGGGAGCAAGCGGAAAAGCAGCTTGGTCCTGGAGAGGAAACACGTGTTTTTCTGTTAGTGTGGACTTTGATGCCCAATCACTTACAAGGTCTAAAAGTTTGTGTGGGGCCTCTGCACTGGCTGTGGTGTACCTGGCCCAAATACTAATGTGAATCTTATTTTGAGTTCCTCAGCCTTCTCTTAAACACAGGGCAATGTGATTCCAGCTCAAGAATTTTTCTGTTTAGGCACTGGAGCATGATGCCTAAATTTTCCTTGCTGCTAAAATGAGACTGGTGGCATCCAGCTTCTCTCCATCGTGAGTATGGTTTTACCTCACATAATCTGCTTGTTCTGAAACAAACAAACACCTCTTGCTGCAAAAAGTTATTCCTTTTGCTCCAACCCCCAACACATTTTCATATAGGGTTGTAATAAAATGAGCAGGGGGTTTTTAAAGAAAACTTTTGCATTGTTTAGTACACGTGCTGAGGCTTTTCTCACTTAACAGCTTTTCTTCCTTTTATTGAATATTGGGATGTTTTAAATTATTTTTTAAAGCTGTCAACCTGCTTCCAGATGGTGTCATACACAGGTGGTAACAGTCAGCTGGTACCAAATACATCCACACTTCCCCAGGAATATATTCCTTAGCTGGCTTTGGTCCCAAGATGATCAAATAGTTGCAAATCCTGGGTTATTAGGCTTCATCAAATTCTAGCTGAGGTTAGCCCTGGTCACCACGTTGCCAAGCCAAAGTCATTAGACTTTTTGCTCATGGCAAATACAAATCCCATTTAGATTTGATTAATTTTTCAGAGTTTTTAAACCTATTTGCTCTAACAAGAAGTGTGCCATCCTCTGTGGGTTTGAAACTGTTTCACAAAGCCTTTTCTGTGGCTTCTTAAGCACTGTCTGGCTTTGTCCACACTTCATTAAAGGCATGTAGTGGCTCAAGAGGATTAGGATAACTCAGGCCCAGCCTTTCTACTCCCAGTGGAAATTAATCTCTTGCAAAGAAAGCTGTGCAGGTTTTGTTCCTGCTTTATTTCTTAAACTGCCTGTAGCTCTGCCATCATTTCAGGCAGTGTTTAAATACCCCAAGCGAGGCCCASTATAGTAAAATATTTGATTATGGCCTGCCTTAATTACTGCCTGATACAGTAATTAGGCTGATACAAGACTTTATCTTTGGGCTTCTAAAATATTTTCTACAGGAGCAATGCCTACTGCTCTGGATATTGCTACAGACTAAAACTGTCAGAACTGAAAAGACTGTGAGATTTTACATGGCTGTGCATGACAGGAGGGTGAGCTGCCTTTCCCAGCACTGTTGGCTACCACAGTAATTCAAATCTTTCCAGGCCAGTTTGGATGGAGTTTTGAACAACCTGGTCTGGTGGGAGGTGTCCCTGCCCATGGCTGGGGGCTGGARGCAGATGAYCTTTAAGTCCCCTTCCRACCCAAACCATTCCAGGATTCTCARTGGGGGTGAAAAATGTGGCAGCAAACATTTGCACTCCGCTTCCAGCTGCTGTTGTAGTTCCCTTTTCTACTTCTTTCTCTTTCCCCCTAGCAAGAAACACCTAAAAATCCCCACCCCAGTAGTTCTTTAATTTTCCCAAGTAGAACTGGTACACCACAAAGTGAATCTTCATGCCTCAGCAGGGTCTGTTGTGAGAAGAGCCATTGCACTGTGTCTTCAGTGGCCACAGGTGGAGATCTAAAGGTGAGATGGGAAATGAAAGAGAAAGAATTGGGTGCAACTTTTTCCAGTAAATATATCCAGGAAACTGAAGAGTTGTGGTCTAAGAGCCAGCAGCAAGCAGCCCTCAAATCTGCAGTGTTAGTGAGAGTCTCAGCTGAGCCCAGAGTGCTCACCTAGGTCTGGACTRACTCGTGTTGGGTCACACTTGAGTGGTCTCTTTGCACAGGGAGGGAGCAGCAGCAKCACTGCTCTGCAMCAGGTCAGCTCTTGAGACTTGGTAGCTCATTCTCTTGCACAATTCTCCATTTCTAATGTTCATGAAGCTGAAATAAGGTTCTTTTTATCTTATCTTTCTAATCAAAAGAAGGTGCCTGACAATTCCCTTTGTATTCACACTGTAAACAACTGTGGGTAATTGTTTTTTATTTTCTTTTGTTCCTTACTTCATTTCAGTCTTTGCCACTGATCTGTGTTATGCATCACCATACAAAGTGGTAATCAAAGAAATGGAAATACATTCAACATTTGCACTTCWTTTTGTTTTACAAATAAGAAATAATTTCAGGCTGTACTTTGGCTGTGCCAGTTCATATTCATTTTATTCCTGAGAATCTCCTTAACTGAAAGTTACCTGTACAGATTTCTGGGTTGGAATACTGGAGCATCTGGGAACAGGAACCTTAACTGAGTTCTGCAATGACACATTTTTACAAGCTTACAGAGAAAAGATAAAAGCTGAGCTTGATAAATATTGAGGCTAGACTTGAGACTCAGCTGTCAAGTTAGTAACAAACTTTTCTTGTGAAACTTCAGCAGGCACTGGGCAGCRTTGTGTCTGGATGTGAAAGTAAATATCTCATAGCTTTGACGTCAAACAAACCTTGCATTTTATGTGGAAATTTCATTTTATTCCCCAGCTGTAAAACATTAAGGCTGTTATTCCTCATGAGGCAGGACTTAGAGTAAGATGCTTGCATTTCCCATAAATTTTCTGGGTTGTTTATGTGAGTCCTTCAGCTTTGATAAACCTGATTCTTGCACTTTTCTTATCACATATGTATACACATACGTCTCTTCCTTATCTTAGAAGAGGACTTCAGGTCAGCATTATCTTTTTCAAATGCCTTTATAGTCACTGCTTTTCACTACTGCCCCAGACATCGTCATACAGGAAAAGCTTCATCATTCATCCACAACGTATGGGGATTTTATTGCAGTTTCTCATGCTGCTTTGTTTTGTTGTTGTTGTGGGTATTTTTTGTTCTTTTAAAGAAATATATTTTGACAGAGGAAGTTGGGAAGAGTGGTGTGCAAGTTCATCCTGCCTCCCATGATCCCCACTTAAAAAAACCCAAAAAACCACTTTATTGAGAAAAAAAAAAAAAAAAAAGAAAAAAACCCAAAACAAAATCTAAAAATGTTTGCATTCAGCAGCATTTTCATTAAGCATGGTTAACAGGCCTATAACTGCTCAGCTGTTGCCAATRGGATTTTCATRTGGCACCTTCTGGRGGTTGCTATCTCGCTATTTAAAAATAAATAGACTGATATATAGGCAGGCACACCAAAAAGAGGTGGCATCACTGACAACCCCACCATAACTCTCAGCCCCTTAACATAAAAYCCCACCACTAAATCTCTCAGGGTAAACTATGCAGAGATAGAAAAGCCCCAAGGTATTAAGAGTGATTTTGGTATAAATTCCAATTTTATTTTATGGCTATTTTACAGCTGCTCCTAGATATCTTCTCTCATAAACTACAAGGTACAAGGCAAATGTTAGGTCTTTTTCTTCCTCCCTTCTGCAGGGTTGSAGACAGTTGGTTTATTGTGACATGTTAGCAGCCTTTCCTCTGCACTGCACGTTCAGAAGAATGAATTTTAATGAGACTAAGCCAGCAGAAGACCCATAAAGAAGATGCGATTATGTTTTAAGTATTCATAAAAAAAAAAAAAAGTTGCATTAAATTTACACGTTTTGGTTTTGTCTGTGGCAGTCAGAAGAATCAGACTGAGAGCACACTGCAGAATCACAAAATGGTGAGGCTTGGRAGGCACCTCTGGAGRTGCTCCAGYCCACCCTAAAGTAGGGTCACACTGCTTAAAAGGGGCAAAAAGTGTTTTGTTCTACAAGAAATATTCTCTCTCCTGCTGTGTGGATAATAATAATAATGCCACAGTGTTTTTGATAACCGTGATGTGGTTTTCCCATGTACCACAAGGTAACTTTTCATCTTCAGATAAAGGCATGATGAATTGACCTCTTCWTCACTCTAGCAGGTTAGTAAACATTGAAAATTATTAAATCAGTGTCGAGTACAAGCTGTGTGAAAAAGTTAGCTGCATATATCTGGGTGCTGTTAGATTCCAGACATGCCCAGAACCCTTCATGAGCAGGGGAAAAGCAATTTTCATTGTACTTATGTCTGTGATGTCTAAYGGATGTTCACTCCTGTCCTGCCTGAGACCATGCCCTACCAGAAACTTTTAAAAGTGTGAGCTGAAATATTTTCTTTTTCTTTGCTGGTGTCACATGAGAGCCTGTCCTTTGGCAGGCCTGAATAGCTGTCTCCTAGTCCAATGGGTATTCCCTGTTTCTTCTTGCTAAAGGTCTTTAAAATTCCCAAAAAGTCTTTTTTTTTTTCCTTCTCCTCCAGCTAAGTGTGTATTTTTTCATAGATTCAACATGTGAGGAACAAGTAGTTTTGCTTCCAAGTCTGTGAAATCTTCCTCTCTTGAGCCCTGTTAATGACTTCTMATTTTTAGTGTGGGATTAATTTTTCATAAACACAGATTAGCTCAGCATAAATATAATAATCAATGTTACATTATGAAAAGCTCCAGCTAGTTTTAATCTCAAAGAGCTGGGAGAATTTAGGAATGGAACTTTCCATGGCCTGGTATAAAATCTGAGTTTAACTTAAAATTTAGTTGTTCTTTTCTAATCTGAGYGTCTACATCCATAATTATTTCAAAGATAAGTGTTTATAAGATTGGGTCTTGTATTTTGAACACAATTCTGTTTTAGACCAAGGACATTCTTGATGATGCAATCTTTTTACAACTTCTGAGGTTGTTCCCCTTTCAGTTAGCTTTAAAAAAATATATTTCATATAAAGTTGATACCTCTGAACAAAAAATTGCAGTGTTACAGAGGCATTGATAGAATAGAATTTTCCACAGTAAGTGGTCAAAGTATACACAGGTTACATCTTGAATACCCAAATATTTTGGAAAAACTGCTTCTCTTGCCTTGCATTCCTACCTTTCAGGAAAAAAAGGTGATCTATGTAGTGCATTGAATCATAGTAAGTGATTATTGATGTGGTGGTCATTAATTTTTCAATGACTGTCAAACGAGAAAACAGCTTGAGAAATAGCCATCATTGCAATAAACCAAATTAAACAAGATGTTTCCTAAAGTGCTTTATCCTGAATAACAGGAGCCTGAGAAGTGATTCCACAGAGGAAGGSAATGTTCAGTGCTTTTGCCCCCAGGCTGTGGTGCCACYGATAYCATCTAAACAAACTGATGTTGTTAAAGAGCACAAACTCCCGGGGGGATGCTTGCTTGGCTTTAGAGAGTTGTTCATTTTGGTTACAGCTTTTGCTGTTTATAGCCAGGTTAAGGGGAGCTGGATTCTATTTTTTGCAAACTGGGAGAAGCCTGTCCATAGCAGAATCTGTTTCTGTTGGTTTAACCAAACAAGGTTCTAATCTCAGCTGTGTATTCAGCTACAGCATGTGTAGAAAACAAGGCACATAAATACTCTGAGTTCATGGTATATTTGGATTTGGCTGAGTTTCTCATCTAGGCTTTTAAGACCCTCAGTAAATAAGTAGCAGTTTTCTTCCCTCTTTCCTCTGATCATTGCTACCATTGTTGATTGAATAGGCGCTGTAATTCAGAACAGAGGTTGAGGAAAGCATTTCTCTGTTTCCCCATTGTGTAATCAGAAATAGCTCCTGGGCAACAGGCTGCAGTGTGTTTTTTGTTGTAATCTTGATTTTCTCATTTTGATTTTTTTACAGAGAAGATGAGCACAGAAGCACAGAACTGTCTGATCTTGTTGATGAGTTAGTTTACATGTGTTGTTCACTTGGGCCCTTCTGCCCCCAGTTCAGTGCTGTTTAGGTTTAGGGGTACCTGTCATGAAGGACTGAACAAAGTTACCCTTCATTTTAACACAAAGAAACAAAATCTCAGTTTGAATCCCACAGAGAGCAGGGGTTGGCCTCTCTGTGAGAGGTGTGGATATAGCAGAGATTTGCTGTGTGCTGCTGAACTGAAGGCCAGTGTTACTTTTGTCATTTTCTTCATTCATAGCTTTGTAGTTTCCAGGCACTGCTTTAATTTGAGYCTCCTGTGTGAGATCCATGTTCTGCTTCCTCAACAGCTGCTCTTCTGGAACTGTAAAGTGAGGATTTATGGTTTGGTTCCCCCCTCCCTCTTTGTCATCTGATATCCTTACCACCTAAGTCTGGCTCAAAAAAAAAAGAAACAAAACAAAAACACAAAAAAATAAACCAATGTCTCCATAGATGAACGAAACATCATTGCTGGAATAAACAGCCCAACTCGTTAAAAACAAAATAATCCTGATCTGAAGATGTAACTGCATTCATGGTCTCASTGGAAAAGGTCTTCCTCATGTTTAGGTGGAACTTCTGTGCATCAGTTTTCCGCTCCTTAGATTTTGTAGAAGCAATTATCAGTTCATTTAGGCTATCCAGGTTTCTGACTTTTTTTTTTTTTTAATAATGAAAAAACTTCAAGAAAGGAAACAGAGTTTTTTAAGCTGGATACACAAGTTTGTGCTGTGGCTTGCAAGGGAAAWTTTTTTATCTTTCCACTGGAGTGTGGAACATAAAAAAATGCAGTGAAATTATGGTAAAACAAAAGCCTATAAAGACTCCAGAATTTCTGCCATAAATAATTTTAGTATCACAAYTCTGTGTTTCTCTTATTACTGATCTCTATACAAAAAATGGCTACCAGAAATATTGTTACCCATTTCTTTTCTAATATGTCTTTTATTTTGTTTACCCATCAGACCCACTGCAATCCCAGCCTGCTAACTTCTGTTTTGGAATAAAATGAAATGTGGCTTTGATAAAAGCTGTCAAGTACTTTTCTTGAACAATAGATCAATCGAGTAACAAGGACTTTTAAATGGAATTTTTTTTTTGTTTTGGCAAAGAAAAGCCTCTTTGTGAGAGACAAAGCAGAAAGCTAACTGAGAAAAGATTTCATGGATAGTGTGTTAATATCCAGAAACAGACAATAGGTAATGATGATTTATTCAAAGATGTGAAGACTAATGTCAAAAGCATTTTATACCATAAAGCSAAAACATCAAGTAAAACTTTGTCACTTTATCTAAATGCATTATTCTTAATTTATTTTCATAGCTTTGGGCACAGTGCTTCCTTATTGATGCAGAAATACAGAGTCATCACACAGGTCACCCTTCCTATCCCTGCTGCTCTGTATTAGCACACAGAATACAACACAGGCACACACAATACAAACTGTGCCTGTTTGTATTGTAAGCCTGCTTTTATGTAAAGCTGGAAATTTTCTGGTGCTCTTATTAAATGCATCATGAGAATGATGACCTTGTTTTTTAAAATTCTGTATCTTTGCTGCTTTCTAGTCCAGCTACAGGAGAGAAATTTTGATTGATCTCAATACACAGTGTTAGAGAGAAAGAAACAAATTCCTTTTCTGTGATAGAAAAAAAGAAATTAGGGGGGTGTGTGGTGAGGTTTTGTGGGGCTTTTTTGGTTGGTTTGTTGTGGTTTTTTCATTTTGGTTTGGCTTTGTCTTTTTGCTTTTGTTTGGTTGGTTTTTTTAATTTAATGATCACTCTGGACTGCTAATTTGGKTGTGGATGGGGAAAGGCTTGCAGGACTTGGCAGCATGGATTATAAATATTATGAAATTAATATGTATATTAGAGATAATACACRGATTATCTTTAATGATGCTGAGTCCAAACACCCACAATGGGTTTTTTGTGAAGAAATGTCAATTCATGAGTTGTTTATGGACCTTTGCTTTTCCTATCATGGCCATACACTGTATAAAATACTAATTCTGGATTGTCCCTAGAGTAAACCTTTTGATATACTTCTAAGCAAGCTAATGGAAATCTATCCTGGTTTTCATCCTGGGCAAATTCATAACCTGCCTCTCCATTTGTTTTCAGTAGTTTTGCTTTCAATTATCTGTAGAAATACAATTAACTTTTTCTTAATAAGGAAAAAACCTGGAAAAAGCAATGTTGGTGATCCTGTTATTGTAAGGTTGTTGATAAGAGGCAATCTTTGATTTTAATAGTTTTATTCTGGTTTTCACCTTTGCATCCTCAGTTTCAGTTTAGGGTCACGTCCTAAAACTGATGCTCTGTTGCAGTTAATAAAAGGTCTAAAATTGATGAATTACAGCCCATGTCAGCAGGAAACAGAAGAACAATACTTATTATTAGTTATGTTTGTTTATAGCAACCAAACCATGGAAGAACAAATAAATGTACAGGTTTTAACAACCTGGTCAGAACACAATTGCTTTACAAGATGGCTGATAGTATAAACAGCATAAAGAAGTGTTTCTGGACTTAGTCTGTAAATTTTGGTTGCTAAATAWRAGTTGAATTAAGATTTTCACTYTTCTTTCAGGSTGACATTGTGATATTCAGTAAGACAAAGTGAAGTACCTTGAACTGTTGGGGACTGAACTGCTGTTGARTATCCTGCACTGTTTTGTGAAGTATTTATTCAAGTTAGTGACTTCTGCTGATCACTGAAAATGAAATAACTGCTCCTCTTTATTCTTAGTACTCCATGGGAAAACACAGGTATGAAAGTGATCCCAAAGTAGTTTGTTAAAACAAAAAACACTGGAGGGATGGAGGAATCTGYGATTCTGTGAATCTCTCAAGATTCAGAATTACTTTTTGAAAAACAAAGAAATAACAAAACCAATTAGCTTTATAAATAAGCATTTATTTTACTTTGTGTTTCTTTGTGTTTCTTCTCTGCTTTCACACCTTGTAGGTTGTGTATTCACCTTGCCCTGACTTTCAGGAGCACGTGCAGGTGTGTTCTCAGGAGGGGAAAAGGGGTGYCTTGGTCCAGTTGTCCCACTGCYTCTCAACATCTTTGCAATAATTACWTTGGTTGGKTTTYTTTATCTTTGAAGAGGCCTAGGGGATGGTGTAGCAATAATGCAATTTAAAAAGTAGGCTTTTCTTTGAGTCTGTAAATCATGCTTAGTAGCAACTATTGTTTCTGAGTGAAGAGAGAGAGAGAACAGGAGAGAAAAATGAAAAGAAGGGGAGGGAAAAATGAGATTGGTATCATGTCAAGAAAAGATCCTTACGTTTTCGCTTGTTCAGGTTATAAAATTATGAGCCCTATTTTTAATCCCCAGCTCACAGCAGCAGAACACCAGGTAGTTATTTCCAGCATCTGTTTGRCATAAAGTGAGGTGTACCCTAAAGAGACACCCTTCATAAACACCGAGCACCAGAAATACTGTTCATATTAAATGGGACCACATGAATAATACAGGAGTCATGAATTTAAATTATTACTGGCATTTGGGGAAAATGGCAGTATTTCAGCCATTAAATAACAACTTTGCTTTATTTCTGGAAACAGAAAGTTATTAAGTTCTAAATCATATTGATGCCGTGGCTCAGATACATTTCTGGTTCTGCAGCCACCCAGACATCTCAACAGTGCTGTGTTGCACCAGAATTGTTTCCTCAGAGGTCTTCAGCCCACTGCTCTGAGATGGTTGAGCTCTATTAAAATGGCATTGTCATCCTAGGTGGAGGTGCCACAGTTTTGGGGAGTTTTCGAGGTGCATTGTCCCACCCATGTTGTGTTTGTTCCTACAGGCCTGGAAAAGGGGGTATTGAAGCTGAATGGGGTACAGCACACTAATTAGAATTATCACAGGAGCTTCTCCCTGTTCTTTGGACTTTGCCTGTTTACATATTCCTAAATAAAATTGGTAAATAAATGCATATCCTTGTAATCTGCAGTCCTCAAGGCTTCCCTCCCCTATTCCTGCTCTCCCCGCACCCCTCACCCTGCTTCCTAACTAGTGAAATTAGCTTCAGGTGAGTTGGGAAGTGTAGAAACAAGTGCCTGCTTGTTGATGAGGTCTATATAGGGTTTATATCAGAATGCAGAGGGGCAGAATAAKTTTGATTGAGACAATTTCAGCAGAGGGAGCCAAAATCCTCCCTTTTCTGCTTTAAGAAAGGTGTCCTGTATGATCCTGAGAGAAATCATTTCGTCTTTAGTTCTTGACTTTGCTTTGTAAAGTAAAGTTTACTTAGGAAAAAAAAAAAAGAATCTGTACAAGTGCCAAAAAATAAATGCAAGGACTGTAAACTCCTTCATTTTGCCAGAAATCTCTCTGGTTCATATTGGTTGGTAAAAAAAAAAACCAAAAACAACAACAACAACCAAAAAACCAAACCCAAAACAAACTGGATATGGTTGCAATAACAAAAGAAGATATTTCTTTGGACTTTCAGGTCTCTTGTTACTTCAGTTTTTACTTCAAAAGGGGAAATCCAGGAGAAGATAAAAAGAACTGGTTGGAGAAATGACCTGACATGAAAAGCTCATAGACTTGGAAATGGAGGAGTTTCACACTTCTCTTCATCAGAGACACAGAAGACAATCAGAAACCAGGATACAAAGCAGGGGAAAACACAGCCATAGAAGAGCTGCAAACCCAGCATAACCAAAAGAAGCTCCAAGAGGAAAACAAGTTTGGAGGTTGAAAGGAGCACTGAGCATCACAGGAAACTGCAAGCTGGAGCTCAGGCTGTGCACAGATAAGACTTGACAGAAGCCAGGCTGACTTGGACATTGTGAAAGAAGTCAAGGCAAAGAGGTAAAGTTATTTTCAGGTATATGCACCAAAAATGAGACTAATGAAAGAAGGTTTTTAAGTTGGAATATGATAAAGAGGCAAAATGGCAAAATAAATAATGTGAGGCCCAATTGGTAAGGATGATGAGGCTGAGTGTTGGGATCTCAGATAGGAAAAGACAGGGAAGAAAAAGGGAGAGAGGGAATGAAAGCTGAGATGCAGTATATTTTATTTATATTTATTTACCTCTGAGTAACAAAAACAAATTGAGGTTCAGCAGAACAGGCTGTTATGTCTTTTTATTTTTGTTTTTTGAGGATTAAAAGCATCCATTTCTGTTGTCATGTGCAGGCTGCTGCTTTAGGAGAAAGTGAGATGGGAACAATTCCTCCCACAGAGGCAGGGGCAAAACTACCTCTGATAAAAGTTGTTTTGGTCATGGAGCATTAAAATAAGGAACATCACTGACATATGGACGTTTTTGTGCAGGGTGGAACTCTGGAGTCATTGAAGTGTTTTTGGTACAATTTTACAGTTTAAAATTTAAAATTTGGAGAAAAGGAGGCTGATTCCATCCCATCATTGGCAAACAAGCTCAACATCTTGTTTAGAGTCACAGGGACTTTTTTTCCCTTTTCTCCTCACTCAGATATTTGTATATTATTCATATCCAAATCTATTAAGGCCACCAGTGCATCACAAATTGTGTTGGTCTTTTCTCTGCTGTGAGGAGTGTTTTTATTTAAGAAACCCAAGTAAGCCCACATTCCTAAAATAGCTTGCATCTTACCCCTTTCCTCCTTCACACATTCCTGAAATTCTCCTGGCTTTTGAAAGATAAGGCTTGAAAATTAACTCTTTTTAAAAAAAATTGTAATATTCTTCATCAAATACATTTGTATGATCCACATGAAGACAGCAATAAGATTTGGGTTTTTCTTCCTTCTGTATAGGGAAAGATAAAATGGAAATAATTGTTCTTTAGGCTAATTAAATCAAAGCAACAGCAAGGCAGCCACAGTCTAGATTAAGACACATTTCAGGAAATCAAATTAAGAATAGGTTCAGGCCCTCTTTTTGTGTCCCATGTAAAACATTGTTAAAGCCCTACTCCTTATCCTTAGCTTTCTTGTGCCACCTCTCAATTAATTTTCTCCTCACAGAAATAAACATTTTAATCAGCATGTACAATAACACCAATCACTGATGGTAATTACTCTAAGTAAAATAGCTTTTTTTTTATTGCAGCAAATATAAAATGACAATTCTAATTATGTAACAGCTCTAATGCCTTAATGATTGTAGCCCATTTTCCATGTTTGTACATGAAAGCTGGCTCCATATTTTTGCTGTTACCAAAGTTGCACGGCGATATTATTGGGCTTTAAATGTTTATTGTCATCTTAGCAAAGTGGCTTTTATTTTTTGTTTATGTCCTAAAAGCTTGGCAGAGCAGTGGCAATCCACAGACTAATGGCTAATCTGGGCTTGTGCCAAAGGAGCAGTAATAGCTACAAGCACAGAAAAAAAACCATCAGAAGAGTAAATGCCAAATTAATCCCTGATGTAACTCTTTTGCCTCAGTGCAGCCGTGCTGGAAAAATGCAACTCTCACAGTGTGCATCCCGTTAGAGCCCATTATTTTCCCAAGGGAGATTGGGATATCAGGATAGTCGAGCACACGGGGTTCAGCTCCTCCCTTTTTTTGTCTGAAAGGATCCCAAACCACGCTTCAGCTGTGCCCTGTGTGCCCTGACACCTGAAAAATCTAAATGTGCCCAATCTCCCACTGAGAAGCCTCAAGGAGTTGCACCCTCACAAGTGAATTTAGCCTGTTGGAACTCTGAAATGCCAGGAAAACCTCAAGTGATTAGTAACGTTTGCCAAAGACAAAAGAGCTGTATGTTTTAATGGCAAAACTACGTTTTTGGTTTTTTTTTCCCCCTGAATGCTACCATTTTGATACTGGCAGCATTTAAATTTTTTTTAACTATTAGTACACTTATTTATTCCTACAAAATAAGAGAGTATTTTTGGAGACAGAGTTCATAAATTTATTGTCATTTGTTATGTTCTTTACAGAAAAGCAACGTGTCTGTGCTGCTGTTGCACAGATTTAAATTCATCATGCTCCCCCCCATGGCAAAAGGAGGAAAGAGGAGGAGAGTTCAACCTCCCTAAAAGGTTTGGGAAAAATTGAAAAGTGTTATTTTATGATCATGATGTCCTGAAGAAGATAGTTGCTAGAGGCTGAGCCACTCACCTCTGTACAGAATAGTTGTGATCTTTGTCCATCACTATTTCTGTTCTCCTGGAACCAGAGTCCATAGATTTAGGATAGGTTTTTTATTAGTTAATTAGTTAATTCTTAGTAAAACAACTTTGTTTACCAATTCAGGAAATGTAGGACAAATGAGAACAAGCTGCTGTGAAATGTTTGGGTTTCAGACAGAATTAAACTGAAAACACACAGCTGATGATCTTTAAAGTCCCTTCCAACCCAAACCATTCTGTGATTCTRTGTCCAAAGCCACAGACACRTGATGGGATGCCCAAAATAAGGCTGCTGAAATGAACTGGAGTGGTTCAGCTCACAGGCCCTTTTTACCATTAAAGTAYACCCAAAGCTCTATTGACTGTCACAATTTAATAGAGTAGTTTCTGCTTTCTCCCCTCTTGATGTAAAATATCTGTGGSCCTAACTGACATGGGGAAGCATTGCTGCTGCTCTGAAAGAACAAGAGCAAAGCTGAAAAGCAGAGTTGCATTTCCTTAAAATGATTTCAGCACTGGTAAGAAACTTGCCAGAAAGAATTCCTGGAAGCCTTGGATAAGTTTTTCTTTTATCAGAGATCACAACACAGGGAATGAGGAGGGGGAAGAGCACTGTGGCTTCTCTGACAATTTGATTATGTATTAAGCTGAGCTATTAATTCTTATGAAAGCAGYGAGCGTTCTGGGGGAGCTTTATTGTTAGAGGCTTGCACAGTTTAACACAGRAAAAAAACAAACCARAAAATGAATTATGATAGGATTTTTCTTTTATCACTTTAATAAACTTCTCTGGGGTACATCAGTAATCCACTCCACAACGTCTCCCACCCCCTCACCCCTTCAAATCCATGTATTCCACACTGACTAGTGTAACGTGTGAAGAATGATACTACAAAGAGACTCAGAAATATGGAAAGATCCCTGTGCCTTCCCTGAATATGTTAAAATAGTCAACAAAAACATGGTAATTTAAACTCCAGCTCATTTGATCTAATATTAAATTAGCTCCTCTTGGGAGATCCTCTTTTTAATCAGTCAGAACACTTTTGTATGCTCACATTTTTTCTGTGGGGTTCATTAAGAGTTAAGGAATTGAACAGAGCTGCTTCAAGTGGAGATGAGAGACTTCTCCACGTTTCCCAGATCATTTTGACCTTGTGATATTTGGGGCATCAAAAGGGTGAAGCCTTTTTATCTGTTTAGAACCAGGGCCATCACTGATGTGAGCTCTAATGGATGGGGATGAAGGCTCTGTGATTTCTCAAAAATCCACTGAGTCAGAAATATGAGATCCAAAATTAATTCAAGGGTTGGGGTTGGAAAAATTACAGGTAAAGGCACTGGAAAAAGGCAAAGATAAGGTAAAGTCTTGTTTTGAGAACAAGTCCATATGGGTGAAGTGGTGGGAGGAACAGAGGAACATCAAAGGATATGGAATTGGGAGATTTTTTGTTTGTTTTTTTTTTTATTTCTTTACTTAACAATTCTATTTAACAATTTCTCTGTGAAACGTATGGTAAATATCCTTGGACTTGCATACAGTCATGATAGAAGCAAAGACTCAGGAAAAGGATTTATTCCCATTGGCCATCTTGCAAGAACCTTTATGGCAGTGGAGGTTGCTGGCCATGCTGCTGTGGTCTTGCAGTTTAGGGTTTTTTTGTGTGAGGACTAGAAAAAAGAAAATATATTAGGGACCTTTTTATGTAAAAAACCCAAACTACCCAAAGTGAAAAACAACCCTGCACACACTCTGGAGTTTTGAAAAAAAAAAAAAGCCCCTTGAGTCCATTAACTTCATTGGATGCAATTCTAAAAGAAATAGCTTTGGATTAGCTGGCAATTGAAAATCCCTCAGGAATGGGTTAGCTCAGATACATGCTACCCAAGAGAAAACAAAATTGTCACATATTTTGCTTAAGGTGTGGGAGGAAAAAATCAAATCAAATAGCATTTTACAAGTGCATGTAATAACTGGAATTTAAAACAAGATATGTATTATTCAAGTAATTCTAAGCATGGTATAGTGAATTTTTCATGAAGGTTAAGAAAAAAAAATGACAGAAATATCATTTAAACTGAGTGTTTTTGATGCTGAACTTGAAAGTGGGAGATTTAATAGAACTTTTTTTAATATGACGAGTCTCAGATAACATCATATTTGGCAAAGTGCTTTATTGGTTTTTGGATTAGAGTTTTTTTGTAAATTTTTCTTTTCAAACTAATAAAATTGATGTAGCTGTCAGTTTGGATTTGATCCCTATTTTGTTTTGCCTCAACAGTGTAATCTCAATCAGTCTAACTTATTTTTATGCTGCATTTACAAGGTATAAAGATGACAAATCACTCATGTCTCGGTGCTGGTATTTTATCAAAAGTTTGAATGAATATCAGGGCTGAGGRCAACAAAGATGAGGCTCAGAACAAGAGCTCTGTGACAACACAGGCTGGGCAGATTCTTCTTTCTTTTACCCCACTGCTCAATAGTGCATCAACAGTGCCACGTAAATGAAATTTGCACTGACCAACATCAACCTGATTTGTCCTGAGCAAAGGCAGCAGAATCCATGGGGAAGATGGACAGTGGGGTGATTTTTATGGACCTGCTGAGGTCCTTGTTTTAACCTYCACCTTGGTCCTGAATTCTGTCACCTGTGACCCAACCTTTGAACCTTCTTTTGATGTTGGTTTCCTTCCTGACTCCTGGTGAAAGGGGTGGTCTTGAGAARCATCCAAAATCACCTCAAACTCTGCAGCAGAAATAAGCAGGTGTAAGAGCAGGAATGTGATACATAAATGCCTTTACTGTGAGTATTTTATTGGTTTTATATATATTTTAGACACAGAAGGGAAAGGACTGTTCCTCACCATGTTTTCATGCAGCACATGTCAGAGTGAGGTCTGAATCTCAGGTGAGACGTCGAGGTGCCCTTGCAGAATACCATAATAAGAAGGATTAAACTCTGATAGCTTGAGAAATGTGAGTTTTCTTTCCTAGGAATTTATATGCTTTTTTTTTAATTAGTGTTTACCTGAACTTTTTGATTCAATAATATTTTATCTTTGGCATGCAACATGATGTTGAGAAGACAGAAGTCCCCTGAGCATCATTTGTTGATCAGGTGAAATGTTTCAGGGGAAGAACTTGCAGAGAAGCATTTTTCAATTACAGTTTCTTAGTCCCTCACTTGTGATGACTCACAAGCCAGCAGGAATGTTAGCAGTGMATTTATCCTCTGAGGTTCCATACCATGTGGCATTTGAGATGATTAGAGAATTAGGAGGTGGGATTAATGTGAAATACCAGGCACTGGAACRTCTTGTGAAGTTGGATGATCAAATATCAACCTTTGGAAAGGAATTGCAAGCTCTGAATCAGAATTACAGTGGCCTAAATGAGAGGGCTGAAAGGGCTAGGCATTTATCTGTAGCATCAGCAAGCACACTCTGGGCCTCCAGAGGAAAATGGAGGTGATAGAAAATTAAACTAAAATTATGAACYTGAAGTTGCTTGGCATGAGAAAGAGTAACTGGATATAAGTGAAATAGGGACATGATTTAGGAGTTGCTTGGACTTTGCCTTTTAGCTGCTATGGAAGAGGCACAGAGATACTGTTTTTCCTCATTTTTTTCAGCTGTTAATGTAAGCATATTTCACAGTGGTGCAGTCTTTAATGGAACTCTCTGATTTGTTCAGGAGGCCATAAAGAAGTGCTGGTGTAAATGGAAAGCACAGGACAAGAAAACCACTACTACTGCATAAGGAATCTCCTGCATGGAAAAATGTGTATTGTCCTCATCTGGGAAAGTAAAATCTGCATCTCAAGAGCCAAACAGTTTCTCACCAAGACAGAAGAGCTCTTGGGCTTTGATTGTTAAATTGTCTGCTTTCAAGTTCTGCCTTGTGTGTAGCTGTGAGTACCAAAAGACAAATTACAAATCTCTTTCCTTGCATGTTTTCTTGGAGGAATGTGGTTGGAGACTTCTCCAGGAATAAACAAATGGAGGAGTTTAAGCACAGAGGAAGKGACTCAAGTTCAGAGTAGATCCAGCAGCTGAGCCCTGATCCCTTGAGGTTCTGTCTGGTGCTGCTGGGTGCCAGCCTTGGATGGCAATGCTGAGGTGGTTTTTAGGATTTCACCCCTTTTCCCTTATGTGATTTGCCTTTTGCTGAAGGGCAGTAAAGGAATATATCACTTTGTTGCCAGGAGGCCAAAGTAAAATGAGTCAGAAGTCTCAGTCCCTTYCATGTGGCCTGTTGAATTCTGGTCATATTAGAGGTATTTTAGACATGTCATCTCACTAGAGAGGTGACAAAGACTGGAAGGACAGAAATAACCATTGTGTCTCAAAAAAGAGCTTCTCCTCAGCACTGGCTGAGTTTGTTATATCAATATTTAGGAAGTGTTGATCTATGGCCAATAATAGGGGCATATTGTCCATACCATGCCTCCTCAGTGGATGGAAAACCCTTCAGCTCTTGGCCTGCTAACATGGCTCTCTTTTCATAAATGCTGAAGTTCTGATAAGAAACATTTTACAGGATTTTTATACCATCTTTTCATTATTTAGCACGTAAAGGAATTTAYTTCAAAGGACCTTCTTGGTATCTTCTGCTTTATTTTCATCTGAGGGCAATTCCAATTTGAACCCTCACAAGCTCTGAAAACCCTGAAATCCTTTTCCAGCTTTACTGAAAGTAACCAAAAACAAAAAACAAAAAAAAACAACAAAAAAAAAGCCCTGTTATTTGTATTTTTTTTTTTTTAGAAAGTTGTTATCTCTATATAATGAATTAGACACAACTAATTAGCTGAGGCACCACAACTGTGAAGATTCCTGTTAAGTGAACTTCAAAGCTTTCATGCTGGCTCTTTGCAGGAGACTCTTCATGCCACCATCACCACTGAGCTTGGCTGCTGCCCTTGACAGTGTCAGCAGCAACATGAGGTGTGCACTGATTTCCTCTCTGGGAGCTGGAGGTGCTGAGGGCATCCTGGTGGTTGTAGCAGATTTTCAAATCCTGCCTCTAGCACCCACAGGACTGAACTGACACAGAGATATGGTCACATTCCATTTAGAAACTCTGGCTATCAAAACCAGGTCCGAAGGTGTGTTCTGATTTTTCATTTATCATGACTGTTCCCCTGGTGATAAAGGCTTTTTCTTCACAGGAGATKTAATAAGGTACAATTGTAAGAAGATGGTATGTTTTGTGTTTTAGTGGAGTCACTTATAATCATCTATCAGGCTGTATTCCTCTCMRAAAWGTGAATTTCTAGGTTATTTCTGCATGTGCAAAGGACTCTAATTCCCATATTAAATGTGTGAGTGTCCTTGTAAAACAGGTAAAAACAGGCTGAGYCTCCTGAAAATAATTAGGGTTTTTCCCAATAAACGCTTGATTTCATGCTCATATATCAAAGACAGAGTACTATTTTTAAGTTGCAAACTTTTTCTTTGCCCATTTCATCAATTTCATTTTGTTCTTTCACACTCCAAATTTTCCTTAGGGTATTTGCAACATTTTCCAATGAAGTGTTTGTTGCAAGTTTAATTAACTTGTTGCTTATTTTCCTTTCTGCCGTTCGACTTGAATTTTAATATGTTTAGCATTAATAATAGTCTCAGCCTTAAGGAATTTACAGTAAAGAAAATAGGGATATGTACAATAGTTGACAGAGGATGTCTTATTTACAATTTTAAACTTGCCTTTTGCAGCTCTTGTGGAAGAATTCTGATGTAGAATGGGGCTTGAGTGAAAGGCTTTAACACAGCTTCTTCCTCATGGCAGTCAGCACCTTCAGAAAAATGYTACTGACAGTGACAACAACTACTCAGTGTTCTCACAACATTTCTGAAACATAAGCAACAATTAAGAAGGATTATTTCCCTCCCCCCTCCACCTTTCCTTTTTCCTTATAACCTTTATTTTTTTCCCCCTGTGCTCCAATCGCTGCTCTGATGAATGAATGGATGCACACAGAGCACTGATCCTTATCTTATTAGCCTCCTGCATCTGATTTTTATCTCGCTGAGACRGGATTTGGCTGCTGCTCAACACTTGCTGCTGTCACACATGTTGCTGGGCATACTAAGAGCCACTTTGTCACCCTAATGGATTGCTGGATGGGGGACCAGCTCATCCCTATTCAGCAGAAGAGCTGAGGAAATATTCATACTTTTAGGAAAGTGTCCAAGCTGTTGACCTCAGTGCTTGCTGCGGGGATGGAGTGCCCTGATGTGCTTTGCTGAACTTGTACCCTCTTTGTTTGTTAAGCACTGCTGATTATTTCTGCAACAGAAAGCCTGTGTCTGGCATCTGTTCCGTGCTASAGAACTGGGCTGGGGCCACTCTGCTTCCTCTTGCATCTCTCATGACAACTTGTAAAAAAAACCTTTAACCACTGTTACTGAATTGATAGTGGATTCCAAAGGGGTTCTTTTTCAGCAGGATTTTAAAAAGCTGTGCCAGGTATAACCTATGTCCATTTTAAGAGTGTGTGTGTGTGTGTTAACACAGTTGTTAGATATCAGTAAGACTTTTATGCAGAAAAGAGCTGCACTCTCACTTGACAAGAGCACACATCTTGCTGTGTGGTTTCCATGCTTATCCAGGCTTGGGAAGTGGTGAATTTGAAATGTGGATGTGCAAGCAGAAATTTGTCCATGGTGGGGTGAAGCTGGCATAGAGGGGGAACTTTGCCTGCTGCTCAGCTGCCTGGATGCCCACTGCTTTTTCTGACAAACACTCAGGGCAGCTCACAGTAAGTCTGATTGGCACAGCTGGCACATACTGAGGAGATATCCTTTTAATTGTATGCAGAAAKGATGGAGGAGAAATATGGTAATTATTAAAGTTAAGTCTTTTTTTTACTTGGATTGAAGATCTGTAATCCCTGATGTTTGAAGCCCACCCCCTCCTCTGCTCTCAGTCAAGCGCAGTTTTTAGCAAAGATTGGTTTTCATGCTTAGCAGCTCCCTTTGCCCACTGCTTTGATGGTTCACTGGAACGTTTTAACTGGAAAACTGCAATATTTCCAGAGCCTGCAGTGTGRTAAGTGTTTAGCTCAGGGGCCAGCTGGGCAGCTCCAAGGAGAAAGGGGTGCGAGGGGATGCTGCATTTCCATCTCCTTTGTGGGAAAAACTGATCACTGCATCATCCCTGCCAGGCAATTTGAAAAGCTCTGGCTGCACAGTTGGACTCTCTTCTTGGACTTGGAGCAGTGAGGCTCACTTTTTGCTTGGCTGTCAGGATATTTTACGGATCATGCTTGTAATTTTTCACTTGCCTGAGTTTTCTCCTGTCCRGTGGTCAGGGCTGCAGTCCTYTTCTGGTTTCCTTTTTGGGAAATGMTTGGTTCATGTGRAAGTGTTCMACAGTGTTCTTCTACATGTTTTTGTTTCCTTGTTTGCTCTTTCTCAAGTCCCCTAGAATAATATAGTGCATTGCTGATTCACACTCTGGCTCAATGTAATCACTTGGGGTGCTTTTTTATTCTTGGGTTAAATTTTGTGTCTTTTTGTTAGTTTGTTACATTTTTGGTTGATTGGTTTGGCTTTTTTGACTAGGAAAGCCATCATAAGAATTTAGGAACTTTTTTGGTGGAATAAATAGTCTAGCAAGTTCTATATTCTAACAAAACTTTTGGGTTTGGAAGATTAAGAATTTAATCCAAGAACAGAGATAAATTGAAAAATGTGCTGTTATTCCATCCAGAAACACTGAAAATGAGAATGGTGCAAGTTCAGCTTGCCCATAACCAAGCTGATTGTTCCTGTCCTTCCAGAACTCTGCTCAGWGAGAGAGACAGACTTTATTCTATTTATAAAGCTGTTTCCACATGAGAAGACATCAATTTTACCTCTCAAACATGGAGCATTACCCATCTCATGCAGAGCCACCCCAATCAGGGTTTTACTCAAGGAGGAAACAAAGTCTTAATTAGTTCCACTCCTGCCCCTTAAATCCACCAGTTATAAACAAAATACTGGTGTGAAAGTTAAAGCTACATTAGTGCAGTGCACAAGTTGACAGAGCAWTGCTCAGCACAAAGTCCCAAACCAGGTGTCATGGTCTTGTCCCTGGTTTTAGCAGGATGGCTGCTAATCAGGAGCTGTAATAAATG
>CADDXX010001345.1:20308-34105 GCA_902810485.1 Alauda arvensis
CCGGGGGTGTCCCCGGGGTCCCGCTGGGGTCTCGGGGGTCCCGAGGGGGTCCCAGAGGTGACCCTGGGGGTCCTTGGGTGTCCCTGGGATGTCCCGCGGGTCTCGGGGATGTCCCGGGGGGTCCCGGAGGGTCCCAGAAGTGACGCTGGGGGTCCCAGAGGGGTCCTGGAAGGTCCCAGAGGGGTCCCGGGGGTGTCCCTGGGTGTCCCTGGGTGTCCCTGGGTGTCCCGGGGGTCCCGTACCTGGTCGGGGGCGGCGATGGCCCCGGCCAGCAGCGGGTCACAGTCGCGATAGAGGCCGAACATGACGAGCCCGCAGGCGACAGCGCTGGTGACGATGCAGAAGAGCCCCAGCTGATTGACCAGGAGCGCCCTGCGGGGAGCGACAGCCAGGTCCTGGCAGGGCACGGGGGGGACAGGTCCTGGCAGGGCACGGGGGGGGACAGGTCCTGGCAGGGGCACTGTGGGGTCAAATCCTGGCAGGGGCACTGCAGGGATGCCAGGCCCTGGCAGGGCAGTGAGGGGTGCCAGGTCCTGGCAGGGTGGTGAGGCTGTGCCAGGTCCTGGCAGGGGCACTGGGGAGTGCAAGGCCCTGGCAGGGGCACTGCAGGGCCAGGTTCTGGCAGGGCACGGGGGGTGCCAGGTCCTGGCAGAGTGGTGAGGGGGTTCCAGGCCCTGGCAGGGGCACTGCGGGGTCAGGTCCTGGCAGGGGCACTGCAGGGCCACGTCCTGGCAGGGCAGTGAGGAGGTGCCGGGTCCTGGTAAGGGCACGGGGGAGTGCCAGGTCCTGGCAGGGGCACGGCAGGGATGCCAGGTTCTGGCAGGAACACTGCGGGTTCAGGTCCTGGCAGGGCGGCGAAGGGGTGCCAGGTCCTGGCAGGGTGGTGAGGGGGTGCCAGGTCCTGGCAGGGCCATCCCGGGGGCAGGTCCTGGCAGGGGCACTGCAGGGATGCCAGGTTCTGGCAGGAACACTGCGGGTTCAGGTCCTGGCAGGGCGGTGAAGGGGTGCCAGGTCCTGGCAGGGGCACTGCGGGGTCAGGTCCTGGCAGGGGCACTGCGGGGTCAGGTCCTGGCAGGGCAGTGAGGGGTCAGGTCCTGACAAGGCCACTGCGGGGTCAAGTCCTGGCAGGGGCACTGCAGGGATGCCAGGTCCTGGCAGGGTGGTGAGGGGGTGCCGGGTCCTGGCAGGGGCACCCCAGGGTCAGGTCCTGGCAGGGTCATGAAGGGTCGTGCAGGGTCTGTGCAGGGCTGCCAGGTGAATTCAGGCTCCTTAAAGGGGTGCCAGGTCCTGTCAGGGGGGCAGGGGCAAGACAGGGGTGCAGGGTCCTTGCAGGGTCTGTTTGGGGCTGTCAGGGTCAAGTCAGGGTCCAGAAAAGGGTGCAGGGTCCTTGCAGGGTCCTTGCAGGGTCTGTGCAGGGGTTTCAGGTCAGTTCAGGGTCCGTGAAGGGGCGCAAGGTCCTTGCAGGGTCTGTTTGGGGCTGTCAGGTGAGTTCAGGGTCCAGAAAAGGGTGAAGGGTCCTTGCAGGGTCTGTGTAAGGGTTTCAGGGGAATTCAGGGTGCAAGGTCCTTGCAGAGCCCTTTCAGGGCTGCCGGCTGAGTTCAGGGTCCATGAGAGGGTGCAAGGTCCTTGCAGAGTCGGTTTGGGGCTGTCAGGTGAGCCCAGGGCTCTGTGAAGGGGGGCAAGGTCCTTGCAGGGTCTGTGCGGGGCTGTCAGGGTCCAGAAAACGGTGCAGGGACCTTGCAGGGTCCTTGCAGGGGCTGTGTGGGGGTGTCAGGCCAGTTCAAGGTCCTTGCAGGGTCTGTATGGGGGTGTCAGGTCAGTTCAAGGTCCTTGCAGGGGCTGTGCCAGGTCCTTGCAGGGCGCTGGGACCCCACAACGGCACAGGTAGGGGACAAAGCCACACCCAGAGCGTCCCCTCAGCCCCGCGGAGCCCCAGGGTGGGACCGGGACAATTCCCGGCATCCAAATGATTCCTTCCAGGACCCTCCAGGGGTTTTGGGGTCTCTTGGAGTGTCAATCCCTCCAGGATCCCACAAAGAAGTGGGGTYAGAGGGGAGGTTTTGGGGTCCTTCGGGGTCCTGCACCCTTCCAGGACCCCCGGGGCTGATTCCTGGGATCCAGGCAATCCCCGGGACCTGAACAATTCCCAGGACCCGGGCAATTCCAGGGATCCAGACAATTCCTGGAGCCCAGACAATCCCCGATCGATCCCCGGCACCCGCCCAATTCCAGGGATCCGGACAATTCCTGGAACCCGGCCGATCCCCGAGATCGATCCCCGGGACCCGCCCAATTCCCGGCTGATCCCAGGGACCGGGACAATCCCCGGGATCGGGACAATTCCCGAGATCGATCCCCAGGACCCGCCCAATTCCCGGACGGTCCCCGGGACCCCACCAATTCCTGGAACCCAGACAATCCCCGGGACCCCGCCAATTCCCGGGATCCAGGCAATTCCCAGGACCCGCCGAATTCCCAAGACCCCACGAATCTCCGGGATTCTGACAATTCCCGGGATCCGGCCAATTCCCGGGACCCGGCCAATTCCTGCCCAATTCCCGGCCGATCCCAGGGACCGGGCCAATTCCTGGGACCCGCCCGATTCCCGGGATGGATCCCCGGTACCCCGCCAGTTCCCGGGATCCGGCCAATTCCCGGCCGGTCCCCGGCGATCGGGACAATTCCCGGGACCTCCCCAATCTCCGGCCAATCCCGGGGACCGGGCAATCCCCGGGATCGATCCCCGGTACCCCGCCAATTCCCGGGATCCGGCCAATTCCTGCCCAATTCCCGGCCGATCCCTGGGATTGGGACAATTCCCGGGACCCGGCTAATTCCCAGTCGATCTCCGGGATCCGGCCAATTCCCGGCCGATCCAGGGACCCGGCCAATTCCTGGGACCGGGACAATCCCCGGGCTCGATCCCCGGGACCCGCCCAATTCCCGGCCGATCACCGGGACCGGGATAATCCCCAGGACCTGCCCGGTTCCCGGTCTATCCCGGTACCTGCCCGATCCCCGGGATGGATCCCGGTACCCGCCCGATCCCCGGGCCGGATCCCGGTCCCGGAGCCGCCCCGCGCTCACCGCTTGGCCTCCCCCTCGCTCCTGCACGCCACGTAGCGCTGCACCTGCGCCTGGTTCACGCCGTACATGGAGAGCCAGAGCAGCGTCCCCCCCAGCAGGAACGTCCACACCGTGTAGCGGCTCCGCGGGTCCGGGCTGAAACTGGGAACGGCACCGGAGGGGACGGGAGAGACCCCGCGGGGACCGGGGACAGGGGACAGGGGATGGGAGTGACCCCACGGGGACAGGGGAGAGGGGATGGGAGTGACCCCCACAGGGACAGGGGAGAGGGGACACGGGATGGGAGTGACCCCACGGGGACAGGGGATGGGAGTGACCCCAGAGTGATTGGGGTGGTGGGAGAGGGGATGGGAGCGATCCCACAGGGACCGGGGACAGGGGACAGGGGATGGGAGTGACCCCACGGGGACAGGGGACAGGGGACACGGGATGGGAGGGATCCCACAGGGACCGGGGACAGGGGACAGGGGATGGGAGTGACCCCCACAGGGACCGGGGATGGGAGTGATCCCACGGAGACAGGGGACAGGGGGACAGGGGATGGGAGTGACCCCAGAGTGATGGGGAACAGGAGATGGGAGTGATCCCACAGTGACTGGGGACAGGGGACAGGGCATGGGAGTGACCAGGGACAGGGGAGAGGGGATAGGAGTGATCCCACAAGGACCGGGGACAGGGGATGGGAGTGACCCCGCAGGGACCGGGGACAGGGGACACGGGATGGGAGTGACCCAGAGTGATCAGGGAGAGGGGATGGGAGTGACCCCACAGGGACCGGGGACAGGGGAGAGGGGATGGGAGTGACCCCAGAGTGATTGGGGACAGGGGATGGAAGTGACCCCACAGGGACAGGGGACAGCGGAGAGGGGATGGGAGCGATGCCACAGTGACCAGGGACAAGGGATGGGAGTGACCCCACAGTGATTGGGGACAGGGGGGACCGGGGATGGGAGCGATCCCACGGGGACAGGGGACAGGGGATGGGAGTGACCCCACAGGGACCGCGGACATGGGAAAGGGGCTGGGAATGACCCTTCCATAGGGGAGAGGGGCTGGGAGTGACCCCAGAACAGGGAGGAGAGGGGCTGGGAGTGACCCCACAGTGACCGGGGACAGGGGAGAGGGGCTGGGAGTGACCCGGGAACAGCCTGGACAGGGGCTGAGNTCCCGGAGCCGCCCCGCGCTCACCGCTTGGCCTCCCCCTCGCTCCTGCACGCCACGTAGCGCTGCACCTGCGCCTGGTTCACGCCGTACATGGAGAGCCAGAGCAGCGTCCCCCCCAGCAGGAACGTCCACACCGTGTAGCGGCTCCGCGGGTCCGGGCTGAAACTGGGAACGGCACCGGAGGGGACGGGAGAGACCCCGCGGGGACCGGGGACACGGGACAGGGGATGGGAGTGACCAGGGACAGGAGAGAGGGGATAGGAGTGATCCCACAAGGACCGGGGACAGGGGATGGGAGAGATCCCACGGGGACAAGGGATGGGAATGACCCCAGAGTGATTGGGGACAGGGGACAGGGGATGGGAGTGACCCCACAGGGACCGGGGAGAGGGGATAGGAGTGATCCCACAAGGACCAGGGACACGGGATGGCAGTGACCCCACAGGGACCGGGGACAGGGGGACAAAGTATGGGAGTTACCCCACTGGGACAGGGGACAGGGAAGAGGGGATGGGAGTGACCCCAGAGTGATTGGGAACAAGGGACAGGGGATGGGAGCGATCCCACAGTGACCGGGGACAGGGGGACAGGGGATGGGAGTGGCCCCACAGTGATTGGGGTGGTGGGAGAGGGGATGGCAGTGACCCCACAGGGACAGGGGACAGGGAACGGGATGGGAGTGACCCCAGAGTGATCGGAGAGAGGGGATGGGAGTGACCCCACAGGGACCAGGGACAAGGGATGGGAGCGATCCCACAGGGACAGGGGATGGCAGTGACCCCGCAGGGACCGGGGACAGGGGATGGGAGTTACCCCAGAGTGATCGGGGACAGGGGACAGGGGATGGAAGCGATCCCACAGCGACTGGGGACAGGGGCTGGGAGTGACCCCACAGGGACCGCGGACACGGGAAAGGGGCTGGGAATGACCCTTCCATAGGGGACAGGGGCTGAGAAGCGTCCACACGCCATGGGGCTTGGGGGTGACTCAGTGACCCCGGGGCAGGAGCAGCAGGGGTCTGGGGGGTTCGGAGGGTCTGGGGGTGACTCAGTGATCCCGGGGCAAGGGTCTGGGGGGTTCGGGGTGCACTCACTCGCCGAAGTTGATCCTGGAGCCGTTGGCCGCGATGCTGAGCGCCCGGCCGGGCCCCCCCAGCAGCAGCGCCCCGCGCACGGCGATGGCCACGAACCCCGAGAGCATCACCAGCACCTGGAACACGTCGGTCCAGACCACGGCCTTCATCCCGCCCTGCGGCACAGCGAGCGGGGACTGAGCGCCGGGGACACCCGGGACATCCCCGGGACATCCCCGGGAACACCCCGGGACCCCCGGTATGACCCCAGCCCCCCCGGGACCCCCCCGGCAATCCCCTCGGGATACCCGGTACAACCCCAGACCCTCCAGAACCCCCTCAGGACACACCCCCGAGACACCCCTGGAAACCCCGGGACACTCCCAGTGACACCCCCAGTGAATCCCCCGGTGACATCTCCGGGACACCCCCGGTGATTCCGCCGGTGACACCCCCAGGACACCCCCGGGACCCAACCCGGCAACCCCCTCGGGATACCCGGTACGATCCCAGACCCTCCGGGACGCCCCCAGGACCCCCTCCGGGACCCCCGCGGGACCCCCGAGATGCTCCCGGGACACCCCCAGTGACACCCCCGGGAACACCCCCAGGATACCCCCGGTGACACCCCCGGTGACATCCCCGGGACACCCCCGGTGACACCCCTGGGGACCCCCCCGGGACCCCCGGGACGCCCCCGGCCCCACTCACGATGGTGGTGTAGAAGGTGCAGATGACCCCCGTGGAGAGCAGCGAGGCCCAAATGTCCAGGCCGGTGACTGGGGGAGAGGGGGAGGTGCTCAGGGGGGGCATTGTCACCTGGGGGGGTGCGACAGGGACAGCGAGCTGCCCCCGGCGCCACCGCACCTTGGTTCAGGATCAGGGCGGGCGCGTAGATGACGATGCCGGTGTAGAGCATCTGCGGGGACAGAGGGGTCACAGCTCTGTCCCCTGGCTGGGGACACCGCGGGGACGGGCGGGGGACACCGCGGGGACGGGCAGGGGACATCCGAGGGCTCTGGTGACACGGCGGGCTCCGGGTGGGTGACACCGCGGGGATGGGCAGGGGACACCGCGGGCTCTGGTGACACTACAGGCTCTGGGCGGGTGGCACCGCGAGGACGGGCAGGTGACACCACGGGCTCTGGGCAGGTGACACTACTGGCTCTGGTGACACTGCGGGCTCCGTGTAGGTGACACCGTAAGCTCCGGGCCGGTGACACCGTGGGGACGGGAGGGTGACACCGTGGGCTCTGGTGACACTGCGGGCTCCGTGTAGGTGACACCGTGAGCTCCGGGCCGGTGACGGGAGGGTGACACCACCGGCTCCGGTGACACGGCGGGGACAGACACGATGTGGACCGTGTCCACCCGTGGGCYGTGGGCAGGGGACACCGCGGGCTCCGGACGGGTGACACGGCGGTGACGGGGACGTGACACCGCGGTGACGGGGAGGTGACACGGCGGGGACGGGCAGGTGACACGGCCGGGACCGGCAGGTGACACGGCGGGGACAGCGCAGGGAAAACAGCGCGGCTCGCAGGGCAAACAGCGCTCCCGCCGCGCCGCGCTCGCTCCGAGCCAGGCTAAACACGAGCGGGGCTTCCCGGGGCTCTCAGGGCAGCGGGGCCGCTCCGAGTCCCCGCAGTGTCCCCGCCGTGTCCCCGCAGTGTCCCCGCAGTGTCCCCGCAGTGTCACCTCCCCGTCACCGCCGTGTCCTTGTCCCCAGGCTCCCCACGACACGCACCGTGGCCACCACGTACTGCACGGTCCCGCACAGCCGCACGCTCCGGCTGAAGCGCAGCTCCAGGTACTGCGACAAGGACAAAGAGAGAGTCGGGGTCACCTCCGGAGTGACCCCCCAGAACCCCGGAGTGACCCCCCAGAACCCCGGAGTGACCCCCGGAGTGACCCCCAGAACCCCGGAGTGACTCCCGGAACCCCGGAGTGACCCATTCCTGGGGGTGAGAGGGGCCGGGAGTGACCCCCCGGAAGCCCGGGCAGGGTGAGCGGGGGTCCCCGCGGGCTGGGGGGACTCAAGGACCCCCAGAAGCCCAAGGCAGGGGGTGAGAGGGGCTGGCAGCGACCCCGCAACACCCGGGGCAGGGGGTGAGAGGGGTCCGCACCCCGAGGGGCTGGGGGGCACTCAGTGACTCCCCAGAACCCCAGGGCAGGAGGAACGGGATCCCGGGGGGGACACAACGACCCCCAGAACAGGGGGAGCAGTGTCCGCACCCCACGGGGCTGGGGGAGAACACAGTGACCCCCCCAGAACTCCAGGACAGGGGCAGTGGGGTGACAAAGAATCGCTGACCCCCAGAACCCCAGGGCAGGAGGAGCGGGGTCCCACGGGGTTAGGGGCACTCAGTGACCCCCCAGAACCCCAGGACAGGGGGAGTGGAGTGACAAGGAATCGCTGACCCCCAAAACCTCAGGGCAGGGGGATTGGGGTGACAAGGAATCACTGACCCCAGGGCAGGAGGAGCGGGGTCCCACGGGGTTAGGGGCACTCAATGACCCCCCAGAACCCCAGGACAGGGGGAGTGGAGTGACAAGGAATCGCTGACCCCCAGAACCCCAGGGCAGGAGGAGCGGGAACCCAGGAGGTTCGGGGGGGACACAACGACCCCCAGAACCTCAGAACAGGAGGAGCAGCGCCCGCACCCCTCGGATCTCTTCTCACTCCCCAAAGCCGAGCCCCACACCCCTACGGGGACCTCCCCGTCCTCTCCCCGTCCCCTCCCCGTCCCCTCCGCTGCCCCCCGAACCTCGTAGGTGCTGGTGAGCCCCAGGCGGTAGAAGACGGGCAGGAAGAGCTGCGCCGTGAGCGCGCTGTTGAGGAGCTGCGCCAGGCACATCCACAGGAACTTGGCCCCGTAGCGGAACGCCTCGGCCGGCACCCCCAGCACCTGGATGGCCGACATGAAGCTGGCCGACAGCGAGAGCCCCACGGGCAGCGCCGACATCCTCCGGCCTCCCGTGAAAAAATCCTCCGACGTCTTCTGGCCGCCCTTGGCCAGCCCGTGGAAGAGCCCGATGCCCGTGGAGATGAGCAGCATCAGCGCGAAGACTCCGTAATCCCAGGGGCTGAAGGTGAGCTCCCGCACCTCCGCGGGGCCCTGCATGGTCGGTTCAGGGCGGGGAGGATCCCCTTTCCCAAAAAATAAAAGCACCTGGGGGAGTTTGGGGGGCTCGCAGCGGGGTTAGGCCGGGCAGCGCCGCATCCGAGGTGAGGGGGGAAGAGTGGAGGGAGAGGAAAAATTCCTCGGAATGGGCGCGCCGAGAGGGAAAAACAGGAGCGGGGCTTTTCGTGCCCCACCCCGTGCCCTCCGTGCCCTTTGCAGGMGCGGGGCTGTGCCAAGGGGTGCCAAAGGGCAGAGTCCGACGAGGAACAGGCGGATTTGGGCCGGGGGAATCGCCCCGATCGCTCCCCGCTCCGGCCGCTGCGTCCTCCGGCCCCGGGGAAGCTTCGGCACCCAAAGGGACACGGGAGGGGAGGGGGGAGGAGGAGGAGGAGGGAGGGAGGGGAGGCAGCGACCCCTCCCCAAAGCAGCAGCAGCGCAAACAAGGAGGGGCAGAGCCTCCGGCCGAGCCGAATTTATCTCCAGCCGAGGGGAACAAACAACAAACCCCGAGGAAACCTTGAGCCGCRCGGCTTGGTTTGCCGGCAGAGCGGGACGGACCGGCTCCGTGCCCGGCCCCGCGGGGGCTGCCGGGGGTCCCTGCCGGGGGTCCCTGTGCCCGTTCCCGGGAGCTGTCGAGGGCCCGGCCGTGCCTGCAGCTGCCCCGGGCGGTGCGGGGCAGGTTGGGGCTGTCGGGGAGGGAGGATGGAGCTGCGGGAGGCTGCGGCCGTAACCCCTTCGCTGCCGGGGGATGCGGGCCCGGCGGTGGCGGGGGAAGGACGGAGGTTCCCGGAGGGAGACGTGGCACCGGGCGTGGGGCTGGCCCCACTTCCTCATTCCCCGCAGGTAAATTCGTCCCGCCCGGCCTCCGGACAGGTTTGGGGATTTCCAGAGGTTGCCCCAAAGGGTTGGGGTTGGGGTAAGGGAACGGCGCTGGGGTGGGGACGGAGCGGCTGTGCGGGGAGTGTGGCCTCTGATGGGTCACTGTCACCGCCAGGGTGTCACCACGGGGGCAGCGGCACCTCGCTGTCCCCTCCAGGGTGTCACCAAGGGGGAACCGGCCTCTCAGTGTCCCCTCCGAGGTGTCACCAAGGGGGCACCGGCCCCTCCRAGGTGCGGCCACAGAGGAACCGTCCCCCCCGAGGTGTCACTGCAAGGTCACAGCATCACCGCGAGGGCGCTGTCACCCCCTCGAGGCGTCGCTGCGAGGTCACTGTCACCTCCAGGCCACCACTGCAAGGCCACTGTCCCCTCCACACCACCACCATGAAGGCACTGTCCACTCTGAGATGTCACTACGAGGTCACTGTCCCCTCCGTGCCACCACCCCGAGGTCACTCTCCCCCTCCAGGCCACCACTGCGAGGTCACTGTCCCCTCTAGGACATCACTATAAGGTCACTGTCTCCTCCGTGCCACCACCACGAGGTCACTGCCCCCTCCATGCCACCACTGCGAGCTCACTCTCCTCTCTGAGATGTCACCATGGAGCCATTGTCCCCTCCCAGGTGCCACCCTGAAGTCCCCGTCCCCTCTGAGCCATCACCGCGAGGTCCCCGTCCCCTCCCCGGTGTCACCACGGCGCCACCGCCCCCTCCGAGGCCACCCCGCGGGGCAGAGCAGGGCCCTGCCGGTGGCACTGTCCCCCCCGGSTGTCCCCAGGAGGTGACAGGACAGGGCAGGACCCGAGCCCTTCCATTCCCCTCCCGCCGCGGCGCCGCCTCCTCCCCGAGCGGGCTTGGAGCGGCTCCAGGGGAAAAAACAACGACTTTGGGCCACATCCGCCCAAGGGCGGGGACGGGCGGCGCGGCCCCGGGGCTGGCCCCGCGGTGGCACCTGGGGCACGGCYGGGGACAGCGGGGACACCGGGGTGGGTGACAGGAATGGGGGGCGGCAATGGGGGCATGGCAGCAGCCGGGATGTGATGCCCTGGAAGAGCATCCCCTGTCCCGGTGGGAGCCGGGGGGGCTCAGAGGGGTCCCAGGGGTGCCCAAAGGGGAACCGGGGGTGCTCAGAGGGGGACCGGGGCTGCACAGGGGGTACCCGGGGTGCCCAAAGGGGTCCCAGGGGTGCCCAGAGGGGTCCCAAGGGTGTCCAGGGGTACTGGGGGTGCACAGGGGATACCAGGGGTACTGGGAGTGCCAGAGGGGGACCCAGGGATACCCAGAGGGGTCCCGGGGTGCCCAGAGGGGAACCGGGAATGCACAGGGAGTACTGGGGGTGCTTAGTGGGGTCCCAGGGGTGCCCAGGGGGTAGCAGGGAGTGCTCAGAGGGGTCCCAGGGGTGCCCAGAGTGGAACTGGGGGTGCCCAGGGGGTACCCGGGGTGCCCAAACGTTCCCAGGGGTGCCCAAAGAGGTCCCAGGGGTGCCCAGAGGGGTCCCAGGGGTGCCCAGGGAGTACTGGGGGTGCTTAGTGGGGTTCCAGGGGTGCCCAGAGTGGAACTGGGGGTGCCCAGGGGGTACCCGGGGTGCCCCAAGGGGTCCCGGGGGTGCCCAAAAGGGTCCCAGGGAGTACTTGGGGTGCTTAGTGGGGTCCCAGGGGTGCCCAGAGTGGAACTGGGGGTGCCCAGGGGGTACCCGGGGAGTGCCCAGACGGGTCCCAGGGGTGTTTAGAGAGGTACCCGGGGTGCCCAGAGGGGTACTGAGGGTGCCAGAGGGATACCCAGGAATTCCCAGAGGGGTATCCGGGAATACCCAAGGGGGTATCCGGGATAGCCCAAAGGGGTACCCCGGGGAGTGCCCAGGTTTTCAGCCCTTCACCCACCCAACACCCCGCTGGCCGCACCCTGGGGTGTCGCATTTTGTCCCCCCTCCCTCCGCTGCCAGGAAGCCGCACGCCCCGGGCAGGAAGGAAGTCACCCGGGGGATTTTTTATCTCTGTCATTTTTCTCGCAGCCACCTACGCAGCCCCAGAGCCCCGATCTGGCAGCGAGGCCCGGCCGGGACCCCCTCCCCAGGCCCGCGGTGAGACCCCCGGCACTGCAGAGGTACCGGGGGGGCTCCGGGAGGGCGGCGGGCCCGGGATGGAGCTGGGGTGGGGCCGGGATAGAGCCGGGATTGGAGCAGGGATGGATCCCAGGATAGAGCTGGGATGGAGCCAGGGATGGAGTTGGGATGGAACCGGGAAGGAACAGGGGATGGAGCAGGGGTGGGGCCGGGGATGGAGCCGGGATGGATCCGAGGATGGAGCCAGGGATGGAGCAGGGATAGAGCCGAGGATAGAGCCGGGATGGAGCCGGGAATGGGTCCGAGGATAGAGCTGGGGTGGAGCCGGGAAGGAGCCGGGCTGGAGCAGAGATTGGAACCAGGGTTGGAGGCAGAGATGGAGCTGGGATGAAGCAGGAGCTGGAGAAGAGATGAAGCCGGGGATGGATCCGATAGAGCCGGGATGGAACTGGGGATGGAGCTGGGGATGGAGCAGGGATGAGCCGGGGTTGGATCTGAGGATAGAGCCGGGATGGAGCAGGGATTGAGCCGGGATGGAGCCAGGAATGGAGCATGGAAGGAGCAGGGGATGGAGCCGGGTTGGATCCAGGGCTGGAGCCGGGGATGGAGCAGGGATTGGAACAGGGGATGGAGCTGGGGTTGGATCCGAGAATAGAGCCGGGATAGAGCTGGGGATGGAGCCGGGTTGGATCCAGGGCTGGAGCCGGGATAGAGCCGGGATGGAATATGGAAGGAGCAGGGGATGGAGCCGGGTTGGATCCGAGGATAGAACCGGGATGGAGCCGGGACAGAGCTGCAGATGGAGCCGGAATAGAGCTGGGGATGGAGCCGGGTTGGATCCAGGGCCGGAGCCGGCTCCTCCCCTCTCCCACCGGCAGCGCTGAGGCGGAGGAGCAGCGGCCGGCAGGGTGGGACACGCCGGGAATATCCCACCGCGTGCCTCAGTTTCCCCTCCCTCCTTCCCGAACCGGGCCCGTGCCCTCCCTGCGGGCTCTGCTGCGGGGTTTGAGGGCTTTGACGCTCGGGAGGAGGATGAGGGAAGGGCTGGCCTGGCTCACTCCGAGCCCCCTTTCCCTCGCAGCGCCCTCCATGGCCCCGCTGGGCGAGGAGACGCCGCTGATCGGGGGCCGCTCCTGCAGCCTCTCCTCGGGCGAGGGCGGCTCCCTGGAGGTGCTGCTCTACCACCGAGCCCCGGGGCCGCCCGGAGCCCCCGGCGGAGCCCCCGGCAGCGCCCCCGGAGCGCTCAGCTTCACCTGCGGCCAGTACACGGCCGAGGAGCTCTGCGTGCGGGCAGCCAAAGCCTGCGGTGAGCACMGGGCGGGGGTGCGGGAATGGGAGGGGGAGTGGGGTCCTGGGTGTGGGAATGGGATCCTGGGTGTGGGTACAGGGTCCTGGATGTGGTTCTGGACGCGAATACAGGGTTCTGGATGTGGGAATGGGGCCCTGGATGTGGTTCTGGATGCAAGAATGGGATTTTGGATGTGGTTCTGGATGTAGTTCTGGGGTCCTGGATGTGGGAATGGGGCTCTGGATGTGGGAATGGGGTCCTGGATGTGGTTCTGGATGTGGGAATAGGGGCCTGGATGTGGGAATGGGTTCCTGGATGTGGGAATGGGGTCCTGGATGTGGGTCTGGATGTGAGAATGGGATTCTGGATGTGAGAATGGGATTCTGGATGTGAGAATGGGGCCCTGGATGTGGTTCTGGGTGTGGTTCTGGGTTCCTGGGTGTGGTCCTGGGCTCGGCTCCCAGCCCCTGTCGCTGTCCCCAGGGGTGCTGCCCGTGTGCCACCCGCTCTTCGCCCTGGCCACCGAGGATCTGAGCTGCTGGTTCCCCCCCAGCCACGTGTTCACGGTGGAGGAGTCGCGCAGCCAGGTGCTGCTGTACAGGATCAGGTGCGGCCCCAGCCCCGCTCCCGGGGCTCCCTGGCAGCTCCTGGGGTCCCTGCTCTCCTGGGGGACGCAGCCCTGAGACCCCTCTGCTGTCCCCATCAGGTTCTTCTTCCCCAACTGGTGCGGACTGGGACAGTCCCACCGCTTCCAGCTGCTCAACGACCGCGCCAGCCCCGTGCTGGATTACCCCGTCATTGATTACCTGTTTGCCCAGGTGAGTGCTGCCAGCCTGGCTCCTCCTCCTCCTCTTCCTCCTCCTTCTCCTCTTCTTCCTTTTCCCTCTCCTGCTTCTCCTTCTCCTCTTCTTCCTTTTTCTTCTCCTCCTCTTCCTCCTCCTTCTCCTCTTCCTCCATTTCCTTCTCCTCCTCCACTTCTTCCTTTTCCCTTTTCTGCTTCTCCTCCTCTTCCTTTTTCTTCTCCTCCTCCTCCTTCTCCTCTTCTTCCTTTTCCCTCTCCTGCTTTTCCCTCTCCTGCTCCTGCTTCTCCTCTTCCTCCTTTTCCTTCTTCTCCTTCTC
>CADDXX010001347.1:19549-42991 GCA_902810485.1 Alauda arvensis
AGGGTCCCCAGTGTCGCCAAGGGCCGGAGCCAGGAGCTATTTCCATCGCCGCGCCCTCGGCGGGCGCTAATCCCGCGCCAGTCCCACAAACAAGGGGACAAACACGACACAGTGTCCCCGACACCCGCGCGGCGCTGTCAAACGAGCGGGAGGTGACAATCCCCGTCCCCGGGTCACCGTCAGCAGCTCGGGCCACCCAGAAGGCGACAGCTCGGGGACAAGCGACCTCCCCCCGTGCTGGCTCCTTGTATGGCTGGGGACGGCGGTGGCACCAGACGGGACAAAAATAGCGRCGGGGAAGGGCTGAGGGGACAAAGGGGTGGCACCTCGGGGTGAGGGAGGTGCCGGGGACACTCCGGGGGTGGCACCGCGCTGTGGGGACGTTTGTCCTCGGGGACAGATGTCCTGTGGGGTTTGGGAATGTGTCCCCATGGGACGGGCGTGTCCCAAATCCGTTCGGGGTCTGTGGGGTGGGAGGGGACCGGGACGGGACAGGACAGACCCGCAAGGTCACCGAGGGCCACCGAGGCAGGCCGGGAATGTCCCCGACACGCGGTGACACAGCCGGCGATGACAGGGAATGTCACCCAGCCACTGGGCTGGCACCGCACGTGCTCCCGGCCACGGGGACAGCGACACGGGGCTGGCTGTCCCCAAACAGTGACACGGGGCCGGCTGTCCCCTGTCCCCAAACAGCGACACGGGGCTGGCTGTCCCCTGTCCCCAAACAGTGACATCGGGCTGGCGTCCCCCTGTCCCCAAACAGTGACACAGGGCTGGCGTCCCCCTGTCCCCAAACAGTGACACAGGGCTGGCTGTCCCCTGCTCTGTCCCAGTGACACGGGGTTGGCTGTCCCCTGTCCCCAGCAGTGACACGGGGCTGGCTGTCCCCTGCTCTGTCCCAGTGACCCGGCGTTGGCTGTCCCCTGTCCCCGGGGCTCTCGGGGCGCTGGCTCTGTCCCCGCCCCGGCGCCGCTGTCGCGCAGCGCGGTCCCCCCGGGGTTGGTGTCCCCATCTGCTGTGACAGCTTGGGGACAGCGCTGAGAGCGCAGCGACCCCCGGGGCTGGCCCGGAGCCGCCTCAGCCCGGCCGAGGAGTTAATGAGCTAATGAGTTAATGAGTTAATTGGGGACRGCAGCTGCCCGGCGCCCCCCAGAGCCGCCAGCCCCACCATTATCCCAAGGCCACCACATGTCCCCAAGTGCCACYACGCCCCAGGGATGGGCACTCCACGCTGGCGTGGCCAGCTGTGCCAGGGCTGGAAAAGCTTTTCCAGGAGGGATGTTCCCAAAATCCCACCTGGACCTTTCCTGGAGAACCTGAGGATGTTCCACCCCATAGATCCCACCCCATGGATCCCATCCCTCATTCCCTGTTCCCACCTCAGAGTTCCCCTTTCCTCCAGGCTGAGCCCTTTCCCAGCTCCCTCATCTTTTCCTGCTGCTCCAGATGCCCCAAATCCCCTCCTTTTCTGGCTGCATCCCAAAAATCTTCTCCTCACCCTTCAAAATCCTGGTGGRATTTKGGGAATTTTGTGGGATRGAGGATTTAGGGYTGATCTGAACKCTCAGGTTTGGGATTTGCTCACATGGGATTTATTTGGATCTCCAGCATATCCGGGATGAGTAAAAGCGATTTGGGATCACTCAGCAACCCTAAAGGAGCAGAATTCCTTGTGCCCATCCTTGAATTTAAATATTTATGATAAYTCCCTGAATTCTTGGTCAAAGTGACCGAAAGCAGAACCCAAAAGCTGCTCTGAGTTCACGGTGGATTTTCCCTCCCAAATCCTTTCCATCCTCAGGCTGGAATTCCCAAAACAGCCTCAATCCATAGAATTCAGCTGGGAATTGGATACAGGAATTTAGGGAATACACAAGGATCCTTCCTTCCTGAGTCAGCTCAGCTTTTTTATTGGGAAAATCCAGCTCTAAGGAATCACTTGGGCTGGATTTGAGTGTGGGTGCCCAAAATTCAGCTGAAGGTGTCTGCCAAAATCCCCTCAGAATTCCCTGGAATTGGTGTGGGATGGGGCAAGGCTGGTGCCATCCCCACTGTGGCCCCTCCATGGTTGGGATTTTAGGAATTTAGAGGGAATAATGTGGCAGTTTGCAAGGTGTTTTTTGTGGATTTGTGCATTCCAGAGGTGTTTTGTGGCACACGAGCCTGGATTTGGGGACACTGACACACTGTGTCCCGAGGGATGTGAACCCATTGGAAATTCCAGGTGTTCCTGCTGCTGCTCCACAGCAAATCCCAWTGATTTGGGGTGGGAGGGACCTTAAATCCCAACAATTCCAACCCTGTCCGTGGGCAGGGACAAATACCACTGTCCCAGGGTGCTCCAAGCCCCAATGTCCAACCCGGCCTTGGGCATTCCCAGGGATGCAGGGACAGCCCCAGCTGCTCTGGCAATTCCAGCCCAGCCCCTCCCCACCCTCCCAGGCAGCAATTCCTGCCCAAGATCCCAGCCCAATCTGCCCTTTGCCACTGGGAAGCCATTGCCTGTGTGCTGTCCCTGCAGGCCTTGTCCCCAGCCCCTCTGCAGCTCTCCTGGAGCCCCTTGAGGCCCTGCCAGGGGCTCTCAGGTGTCCCTGGAGCTTTCCCTTCTGCAGGGGAACATTCCCAGCTCTCCCAGCCTGGCTCCAGGATCCTGGGGTGGCTTGGAAGGGATTTTAATCCCCAYCCCATCCATGGGCAGGGACACCTCCCTCTGTCCCAGGTTGCCCCAATTCCTTTCCAACCTGCCCTTGCACACTTCCAAGGATGGATAATTCATCCTAACAATCATCATAGCAGTCAGTACCTCAGATGCTTCATTGGTTTTTCCTGGAATTTTTCCTCAGTACTGAGGCTYTTGCTGTCTCTCCATAGAACCCTGCACACCTTGAAGAGAAATTTGGAATAAATCCACACACCCAGCAGGGCAGGGGGAGCATTCCTGAAGCTCCCGGCGCTGCTGAGGGAGGCTGAGGTAGAAACCCAACCTGAAGCTGGTATTGCTCTATTTAAAGCCAATTTGAACCCAAACCCATAATTCCCAACAGCCAGACCCCATCGTTTTAAGGTGAAATGATGAATGTATAGATTTAAAGGCCAGATTAAGGATGAAATGAAGGTTTGAAGTGGCAGTTGATGTGCGGGGGGGTGGAAACAGCTGCCGGTCCCACACGATTCCAGCAACGGGGTCGGCAGCAGAGCGGGAAGGGCTGTGCTACACGCAACAGGCAAACGAGGGGACGACGGTGAAGAACTGAAAGCCGAACAGGCTCGGGGAATTCCAGAAAAGAAAACCCAGAACGGCTAGAAGCGGCAAAAATAGCAGTAAAGGGCACAAGCGCACCTCTCGGCCGTCAGCGCCGCTCTGAGGCAGCGCGCGCCAGCACCGCCGTTTTATATTTGGGTGACTCCCAGCATGCCCCGCGGCAGGGGTCGGCTCCACCCCTCCCCCTTTGCGCACGGCTCTGACCCCCGCGCTGGGTCCGCGCAGGCGCAGAGCGGCCGCCCCGCCGCCGTGTCCCTCCGCGCGCGCCGCTGCCGGCGCTCCGCCCGCCGCTCCCGGGCCTCTCCCCGCTGCTCTCGGGCTCTTCCCCGCTGCTTTCCGGGGCTCCTTCCCGGCTCTCCCGGCTCGTCCCGGCGGCGGGGGACGCGGGGAGAGCGGCGGCTGCGCGCCGGCGGAGGTAGGAGGCGAGCGGCGGCCGCCCCCTTCTTCCCCCCCTCCACCGGAGCGGTGAGGGCTGAGGGGGACGCGTGTAATGGCGGCTGTGGGGGGGGCGGTGAGGGGCCCTCACGAGGAGCTCCGGGCTTGTAGGTGTTTATTCTTTAATTTTTAAAAATCTCTTCTCCTCTCTTCCTTATCTTTTTGGCCTCTTCCTCATTAATCCTTTATCCTTTTTCTTCCGGCGCACGGATAAAGCCGCCCCGTAAGCACCGACCCCGCAGCGCAGCCGCAGCCCCGCAACGGATTCGCCACGTTTTATACCCGGCACGGATTTAAATCTGCTTTTTTAGATATCAAAATCTCGGGGTGGCGCGGTTTTAAGCGAGGGAAACGCTGCCCTGCTYCTCCCTTCGTTCCCCTGCACGTCAAACRACACTCAAAGCGTTAATTTAATTCTTATTCAGGCCTTTAAATCTATAAATTCAGTATTTGCACGTTTAAACAATGGGATCCGGCTGTTGGGAGTTGTGGGTTTGGGTTAAAATTAACCCTAAATAGAACAAGACCGACCTCAAGTTGGGTTTGCACCTGACGTGACCTCAGGCACCTCCTCGTGGTTTGGGGTTAAAAACGCGGCTTTTCCCTATTTCTTTYTTTCATTTCCACTTTGGAACGGGAAAAATTGAGCAGATTTAGGTAAAATACCAAAGAAAAATGAGTTTTACTTCAGGCCAAGTGTTGTAGTTCTGTACTATCACGTGGTTTGCAGGAACTTCCTCTTTTTGGGGATTTAACCTTTTTAAAATTCAGTTTAGGCACCGTCTCCTTCAGTGTTTTTAGTGYTGTTTTAAACCAGAAATGTAATATRTTMTTGTTATTTTCTTTTAATTTCTTTTTGTGGGGTTGTTTCTAAGAGTATTTAACATAAAACTTTGTGGSTTTTCTGGCTCAGAACCCAAACCAACTCCCCCAAAATCTTATTCTAGCCCCGAATTGATGTTTAAATGTTGTTGCTTTGGGTTTTTTTGCTCCTGTCTCTGCTGTGGGACCTTTCCCTGGACATCCAAAACCTTAAATCAGCTGCTGGATCATTGCAGAGGGTGGATCTGACATGAGCTCATGATTTTCCTTGGGATAAGACRCTCTCCAAGGAGAAGGAGTATCCTGAATTTCATTTTTAATTTCTTTTTCCTGATTTAAATCTGCCCTTGGGCTGTGGGGATGGAAGGGACCAGCCCAGCCTCTCCTTCCCCAAATTCTGCTGAAACTGAGGATATTTCTCCAAGGGTGGGGTTTTCCAAACACTTCCAAAACATGAATTCCTTCTCTTCCCTCTTTTCCTTCCCCAATTYGGAATTGGGGTTGTTTTTGCTGCCACACCAGGAGCTCATCTGGGTGTTTCCCTTTTCTCTTTCACACGTGGAGGTAAATAAAACCTGTTTTCTTACTTCCTTGCCATCAGTTAAATGTTCTGCGTGGAATTTGGGCTGTTTTTGGACGGGAATTTTAGGCAGGAATATCAGTGATGGTGTCAGGGATTCAAACACCACCTGTTGCTGGTGTTTAAATGGATTTGTCAGACTYTGTGCTGCTCTGAAAGTGGGATTTGAGGAAGATTCCTGGTGTTGAAATGCCTGGTTTTGGTGCTGTTTCTGGAACTCCTGCCTGAGAGGCTTGTCCTGATTTTTGTTTTGGTGTCTCTGGATAGAAACTTCCTGTCTCAAAGACTGGGGCAGAATTTTGGGAATGTTTCTGTGGATTCCACAGCTGGTGTTGGCATTCTGTTCAGGCAGGGATGGAATTCACTTTTCCTGGGAGTTTTGTTTGGGATTTGGGAGCTGARTTTGGCTTTCCCTGGGCTGGGAATGGGCCTGGAGTGGCTGAAGGGATATTCCATACCCACCGTGTCCTTTTCCATAGGAAAACTGGGATAAAGGACTGGGAAAAATGGGAGTTTGGCTTCCAGGATTGCACAGAGTGGGCGGAATAACTTCCCTTGGGTTTTCCCTCCCTTTCCTTCCTCGTGGTTTTCTCTCATCCCAGGAATTTTCTTGTTCTTCCTTTCCCATCCTGGTCCTTTTTTGGGATCTGCTTCCTTCAGGCTTTGCAGTTCCATCTTTTTCCTGGGACATTCCAACTTTCCAGGCTGGGATTTGTCCCCTTTSCATTCTCCAGGTGCTCCAGGACCGTTCCCATTCTGCCTTCCTCTTCTTCCTCATCCTTCAGGGCAGATCCTGATCCCTGAAGGGGAGCATTCCCAGTGATCCTGGAATTCCAAGCCCACTGATCCCAGTCGAGATCCTGTTGGATCTGGAGCTGGCAGTAGGAATGTGCTCAGGGAGGCTTTTACCTGGAGCTGCTTTCACTTCTGAAATCCTGGGAATTGTTGCCTGAGTGGGCAGAAGATCCTGCTGGAATGCCAGAACCTGGAATGCCAGATGTTGGAATGCCAGACCACCTGGATCTCTCGTGCTGTGCTGGATTTGGGCCGTGCCAGAGGAGCTGGAGRATCCTGGGATTTGAGGATGGACACCATGGATAACCCAGAAAATCAGGAGCTCCTGCTGGACCTGGGATGTCCCTTCAAGGTGGGGTTGTGCTGGCAAGGAGAAATCTGGAGGTGACAATCCCAGAGATCCAGAGGAATCACAGGGAAGAATTCCCAGATGCAGGAAAAGGGCTGGGAATGCCTTGCCCAAGTCCCGACCTTGATGAAAGAACATCTGGGCTGCTGTGGATGAGGAATTCTCCAGAGGGAAGGACCATGGCAGCCTCTGGATGCCATCACCGTGTTGGGCAGCACAGGGAGGAGGAGGAGGAAAATCCAGCTCTTTCCAAAACATTCCAAGATTCTGCCATCCAACAGAGGAAGAGCAGGGAGTCTCCAAAGGAGGTCCAGGTCTTGGGACTGGATGTGGTCAGATCTGTGTGGATGTGGTCAGTTCTGAAAAAGCTCTTGGAAAAGCACAGGAGCTTCCCAGGCTTGKCTTTGGTTCCAGCTTTGTTTATCTGCTCTGGAGTTAGCACAGAGCCAGAAAATTCCATGCTATTTATAGGGACAAATCAGGAAATTCYCCTTTTGGAATTTCCTTTTGGATGAACCTCCTGTGTGATGGGAGAAATCTGCTTCAGCCTTCTCCTGAGGGTCCTGGAGAAAAGGAGGCTCCAGARGGACCCTGTGGCTCTCCCCAACTCCCTGACAGGGAGGGAGATTTGGGATCTGATCCCCGGGAATAACAGGATAAGAGGGAATGGCCTCAGGCTGTGCCAGGGCAGGCTCAGRTTKGACATCAGCAGGAATTTCCTCATGGARAGGGTGCTCAGGGATTGGAACTGCCCAGRGAGCTTTGGAACCCCCATCCCTGGARGTGTCCAAGGAATTCCTGGATGTGGCACTCAGTGCCAAGGTGGGGATTTGGCACAGCTCAGCTGGGAATCTTCTCCTGGAGAAAGCTCCAGGGAGAGCTCAGAGTCCCTGCAGGGGCTCCAGGAGAGCTGCAGAGGGRCTGGGGACAAGGCCTGCAGGGACAGSACACAGGCAATGGCTTCCCAGTGGCAAAGGGCAGATTGGGCTGGGATCTGGGGCAGGAATTGCTGCCTGGGAGGGTGGGGAGGGGCTGGGCTGGAATTGCCAGAGCAGCTGGGGCTGCCCCTGCATCCCTGGGAATGCCCAAGGCCAGGCTGGACACTGGGGCTTGGATCCACCTGGGACAGTGGAAGTATCCCTGACCTGGGGCTGGGATTGGATGGCATTCAGGGCCTTTTCCCACCCAAACCATTCCATGACCGCAGTGCCTGGTTTCTGGTCGGTGTCACCGCAGCCCCAGCTCGGAGCTTGCTCCCTGTCCCAGAGGCTTCTGAGGCTCCCACACTTCCCAGACAAAGCTGCCTGCAGGAGGAAGGTGAAGATCTCCCTGATACCTCCAGACCATTGTTTCCTCCATCTTGGCATTTCCTTGGGAGCATTTCCAGCATTTCCTTCGGAAAGGTCACTCAGRGGCTCCTTGTCTGCAGCCYTTCCCRGAATCCCAGACTGCTTTGGGTGGGAAGGGACCTCAAATCCCATCCAGTGCCACCCCCTGCCATGGACGGGGACATTTTCCATAAACCAGGTTGCTCCAAGCCTGGATCCCTGGCCAGGCTGAGRAGCTGAGCTTTGCTGAGGTGAGTTGTTATTCCTGATCCTGCTCCCAAGTGCAGCACCTGGAAATACCTGGAGAGGTACAAACCCATCCTATGGGAATTCTGCTTTTTTCCCCTCTTTTGGGAGATTGCTGATCTGTGGAATGAAGGTTGGTGATGTTTCAGATTTGTTTTGCTGATCCATTTGTGGTTGTCCTGGTGCTGGGTGGCTTTGACAGCGTTCCTTCTCCAAGTGCTTCCCACAGGGATGGGCTCAGAGGGAATTTTTGCCCTCCAGTGCTGGGAATTCCAGAGAAATCCCTGCCAAGGGAAAAGCAGGAGGTGGCTCAGGGAATGTTGGTTCACAYTTGTTTGGAAACCCTCTGGAAGAAACTTGGCTTCAGATGCAGCTCCCTTTGAAATCTGATTTAATTCATGGAGGGAGGAGGAATATTGGGTGAGAGGCCRGAATTTTGGGAATGCTGTCTGATGGGAATCTGGTTGTTGTTTGCTTGGAGAGGATTAATAGGATTGATGTTTCTCCTGGGCCTGAGCAGTTTGTACTTTGTTCAAATCAAATAACTCCTCAAAAAAAGCCTCACACCCAGATGGGAGCAAGCTCCAGGAATTGTGCTGCAAAATCCTCCTCTGCTCCACCTGTGCTTGGTCATTCCCTGTAAGGYTGTGATCTCAGTGTGAGCCTCTGCTCATGGAAAAACTTCCAGCTGGAGTCAGCTTCCATGAGCTTGGAAAGCAAGAGGCCATGACGGCGTCGGTGAGACGAGAACCGCGGCGCCGCAGGAATTCGGCGCGGAGCTTCAGGAACGGCCGGGAAAACTCCTGGAAAACTCCTGGAAAACCTCATGGATGTCTGCAGGAAGAGTCCAGTTCCAGGAGACAGCAGATGGACAAAGGGGAGATGAGGAATTCCCGGGTTTGGAGTTTGCCTGGTTTGGCCTGGGACAGGGTTGGGATTTTTTCCSGCTGCTGCTCTGGCAGTGCTGTGGTTGGGATTGGGARTGGGGTTGGGAATGGGGTCGGAGCTGGGACTGCACTGATGTTGTGGCTGCTGCTGTGTCCTCGCCCYAAATCCTGAATTCCCACTGTCCTCGCTCGGTGCCCGAGGAGCTGCACAAGGACTTGGCTGTTCTCTGATGTTYTCTTGGTCTCAGTCTCCATCCCTGGCCTGCTTGGACGGGGCTTGGAGCAGCCTGGGWTAACGGGGGGTGTGGAATGGCAGGAACGGGATGGGCTCCAAGGTCCCTTCCAGCCCAAACCCCTGTGTGATCCTCTCTCCAGAACTCCGTGCTATTTCACTTTCCTCTCCCTAGACTTGTACCTCCTTTTCCCACCTCACAGCCCCCAGCTCTCAGTGATTTCACCCAAACAAAGCCCCACTTCCCCTGATCACGGTGCTTTTTGTGTGGAGTTTTTGTTTTCTGTCATTCCTGTGCGATTTTACTCCTCTCTGTTTCAAACCCTTCCCGTTTAAGCTCTCGGAGAGATGGGATGTTTTCTACCCGCAGAGTTCCAGCCTCGTCCCACCCTGTGAATTCTTGCAGGCTTTGCTCTTCACCCACGGGAGTGTCCTGGAAACCGCTCCGGCCTCGGCTCAGCTCCTCCCAGTTGGAACTGGTTGGAGTCCTCCACCTAAATGGTTTCACTTCCAACTCAKCCCTCGTCACTTTTGGGGCAGGGGGGGTTTCACACTTTGCCTTTCTGCTCCTAAAATCGTTAATTGTAATGAACCCCCAAACTCTGTTGTCACAAAGAAGTGAAATGCCAGGTTTTAAAGCGATGTCACCATCGGTTGTGTTCCAATGTGTTGGGTTAAGCTTGTTAATCACCTGTTTCACTGATTAATCACCTGTTCTCTATATTTAAGATTTTCAACAGTGAAAGAAAATTGGGTTTTTTTGTGAATATTGAATGCTTTAAACTGCGGTGCAAACCCCGCTTTTTGTGCCTCGGGTTGCTTTTGTCCCCGTCCTAGCAGCCGCTGTGAGCAGATGCCAAAGATGACCCATCTAATCCTTGTCTTTTAACTTGCAGCTTTGTGTTGTTCTTGGAAAGTTTCGCACCACTTGTGAATTCCCTGAACCTTGGCCTTGCCAGCCCCTTTGTGTTGGGCCCTCCTCCTTTTCAGCTTGCCCAAATTAAGACCCACTTGGCTCTCCAGCGCTTGGCTGCCAGCGGCGGGCGGGCGCCTCCCCACGCTGGCGTCCTCCACGCATTGCTGAAAGACGCAATGTTTAGCCCCAGAGGAACCWTGCCCCCGAGGCCCAGAGGACCCAACCCGTCGGGCACCAAACCCCCGGGAGCTTTCGGGGCCGGAGGGGCGCCGGGGCCTCCCAGGAAAGCCGCGCCCGCCACGCCCCAAGGAGCGCCCCAGCGATTCTCGGGGCAGGACGCGCTGCAGTGGACGGGCTCGCAGAGGATCAACGTCCGCGTCACGCTGCACAGGGCCGACCCCAGGAAAGTCAAGGAGAAGGGCAACCTGCACCCGGAGCAGAAGGGAGACCCTCGTGCCAGCCGCTGGGACGGCGGCCCCTGCCCCCCTGGCACGGCCGGGCCCAAACCGCCCGGCCCAGCGCCGGTCTTGGAGCAGAACTCCAACCCCCAGAACCGCTACACGCCCGAAAGCGCCTCCAGCATTTTAGCGAGTTTCGGGCTGTCCAACGAAGACCTGGAGGAGCTGAGCCGCTACCCCGATGACCAGCTGACCCCCGAGAACATGCCGCGGATCCTGCGGGAGATCCGCATCCGCAAGATGGGCCAGGCCGTGCCCGTCCTGCACGCTCCCGGCCGCGGCGAGGAGCCGGCGGGCGACGGCACCGGCGCCGCCGTCAAGGGCAAAGTCATCGACTACGGCCACGCCAGCAAGTACGGCTACACCGAGGACCCGCTGGAGATCTGCACCTTCAACGCCGAGGCGCTGCCCGAGGAGCCGCTGGACACGCACGTCTTCAACCCCGAGGCGCCGAGCGCGGAGAACCGGGAGGAGTTCCAGCGGGAGCCCAGCGTGCCGGTGGCCGCGCCGCCGCCCAGCGTGCCSTGCACCGCCGTGTTCCCGGCCGAAGAGCTCATCAAGCTGCCGGCCTTCCCCGCCGAGTCCTCGCCCGCCCCGTCGTTTTTCCCGGCCGAGCCGCCGGCCAAGGTGCCGGCGCTGTGCGGTGCGGCCGTGCCCGCCGTGCTGCCGGTGGTGAAGGCGGTGTCGCAGCCGCCSCTGCCGCCCGTGCTGCCGCCCCTGCTGCCGGCGCTGCTGCCCACGCCGCTGCCGCAGCCCCTGCTGCCCCCCGTGATGCCGCCGCTGGTTCAGCCGCCCGTGGCCCAGCACGTGCTGCCGCCCATGACGACGCCGCCGCCCTTCTCGGCCGGGCTCCTGGCCGCCATCAGCCACCACGAGCAGAAGCAGCGTGACACCGGCGGAGCTGGCCCCGGCCCTGGAGGACCCCACCCCGGCCCTGGAGGACCCCATCCCGGCCCTGGAGGAACCCATCCCGGTGCCCATCCTGGCCCTGGCGCCCATCCCGGCCCTGGAGGACCTCATCCTGGCCCTGGAGGAACCCATCCCAGCACCCATCCAGGCCCTGGCGCCCACCCTGGCCCCGGAGGAGCCCACCCCGGCCCCGGAGGAGCCCATCCCAGCCCTGGCACCCATCATGGTGCCCATCACGGCCCCAGCACCCACCACGGCCCCAGTGCCCATCACGGCCCCGGAGGAGCCCATCACGGCCCCAGCGGGGCCTCGGCGGGACACAAACCCTACCACAAACCTTTCCAGTCCTCRGCAGAGGAGCCCATCAAATCCCCCTTCGGGGTGGTGAAGGCGTCCTGGCTGCCCGTGTTCTCRGATCCGCAGAAGAGCAAACGCCTGCCCACCCCGTCCATGATGAACGACTACTATGCCACGTCGCCGCGAATATTCCCACATTTGTGTTCTCTGTGTAACCTTGAATGCACTCATATGAAGGTGAGTGGCTTTCCCAGATTATCCCCTTCGCGTGTGTACTCGGCTCCTTTTCCTGCCGCTGTTTTTTTCCCGGGGAAATCCCGTGGATTGGGGTGCTGCTCGCCAAGTTTGAGTGTTGGGAGTGGTGCTAGCAATGATTGTAACGGCGTGTTCTGCTCCTGGCTGGCATTTCAGAGTTGCTTTGTGTGTTGATTTCTTGATTTCATTTATTTATTTTTTAATATTGAAACGATTTCTGACTTTGCAGCGGGTTTCCTACAGCAAAACAAACCTCAGAGTGAAATATTAATGTCTTTTGTGGGGGACTCAAATCATCTCTTGGGGTGGGTGAGATGTCTGTGTGTTCATTTCCCCCCTYCCTCCTCCTCCTCCAAACTCTGCCTGAAAACAAAAGAGCCCATTTAGAACCCGAAATTCCATCTTCCAAATCTGCTCTGGGTTGATAACGCGGAATATTCCAGAGGCTGGCTCGGAAAATGCGTCCATTCATCCCGCCGGGCTCTCAGCCTTGAAGGAAGTTGCATTTTCAGAAATTAAGGGAGAAAACGGTGGGTATTGGGAGATAAACAATGGTTTGGAAGCTGTGGGTTTTCCTGGAAAAGCCCCAGGTTTGATCTGTTAAAAATACGGCAGAAAGTGATATAAAAAAAATCCCTGAATAATTCATTGATAATTATTTAATGTGTTTGGACTGCAAAGTGTGGAGAGGCTGAGAGGGAGGGATTTTGGTAATTTGGTMAAATCGTGGAGATTTGAGGCTCTGTTTGTGCTGTGAATTAAARATCTGACTGAAAATGGGGATGGCTTTGGTAGGGAAAACCAAATTCCCAAGGAAGTGCTGAGGGCCAGGGGAGATGGGCACCTGGAATGGGGAGGGAAGGATAATTTTAAATAAAAATGGGTAAAATTGAGCTGGGAAACAAAAGGGGGGGTTGTTAATAAAGGGGAAAAGCAAATTGGGAAAATGGAATGAGCTGAAATGGGAATTCTTGGCTCATTTGAGGATGGAAATGTTGTTTCTGAAAATCTCGTGGTAAATCTGCTCTGGGTGGGGTTTTTGGAGTGGATTCAAGGTTGTGAGACCTTGTCCTGGTGGCACTGGGATGGGATGGCTGGATCAAAGGTTGTGAGATGTTGTCCTGGTGGCACTGGGATGGGTGTTCCCAGGAATCCCGATCCAACTGCAGCCTCCCAAATCTGCTCCGGCCCGGATTCCCTTCCTTTGGGAAGCGTTTGGTGTTTGTCCCCCAGGGACCAAGGAGACCTCCCAGGACCAGCCCTGGTGCAGAAGAGCCAGAAGAGTTTGGGAGTTTTTATCCCAGAAATAAAGCTTGGATGAAGACGTGTCCAGCTGGTGAATCCATGAATTCCAGAGGTTGAAGAATTCCTCTGCAGTTGGGTTGGGTTGGTTGGAGATGCCCTGGACATTCAAAGTTTGTCTTCCCAGCCATTCCCTGTCCCGTTCTGGGAGAGCTGGGTGGCACCTCAGGGTGGAAGAGCCACCASATCCCGTGATTCCCAAGGACTTGAGACATTTGGTGCTGTCCCCAGCATGGAGAAATGGATGGAGCACTGGATGGTGGCACATGGAATTGTCACCAGCTCCGTGTCCAGGTGGCAGCAGACAGGATTGGGATCGGCACCGTTGAGCGTCTCCGCTGGGGACACTGGTGTCACCACCCTGGGCACAGTGGAGGTGACACCGAGCGCTGCTCTGTGACCACCTCTGGACCATCCCAGCCTGGTGAGGCTCAGCGAGGCCAGGAGCTCTCCTGCGGCAGGACAATCCCAGCACAGCTCTGAGGTGGGAAGAGAAGGACTTGGGGTGTCGTGGGTGAGAAGCTCCAAGAGTCCTGGACAGATCCCGGAGCAGCAGGAAAGGTGGGAATTCTGCCCAGGTGAGGCCCCACCTGCAGAGCTTTGGGGCAACAGCAGGAGGACTTGGAGCTGCTGGAGCAAATCCAGAGGAGGCCCTAGAGCTGTTCTGGGATTGCTGGGAATGTTCCCCAGGAGAAGGGAAAATTCCAGGGAATGCTCAGAGTCCCTGCAGGGGCTCCAGGAGAGCTGCAGAGGGGCTGGGGACAAGGCCTGCAGGGACAGCACACAGGCAGTGGCTTCCCAGTGGCAAAGGGCAGATTGGGCTGGGATCTTGGGCAGGAATTGCTGCCTGGGAGGGTGGGGAGGGGCTGGGCTGGAATTGCCAGAGCAGCTGGGGCTGCCCCTGCATCCCTGGGAATGTCCAAGGCCAGGTTGGATCCACCTGGGACTGGGGGAGGTGTCCATGGGTGGGGTGGGATTGGATGGGATTTAAGGTCTTTTCCCACCCAAACCATTCCACGGTTCTGGGATAAGAGGAACTGACATCGGATGAAGGTGCCCAATGAGGAAAAACTTCTCTATCCCACACCTGAAGACCCTGAAAACAAAATTCCAGCGATGGATCCTGAGTTCAGGCTGTTGGTGCTGAGCTCCCTCTTCCCATGGATCCTTTTCATCCTCTCTTGGACTGACCYGTTTTGGAACCAGCCACACCATGGGAAGAGAATCCCAGCCAYTGGAATATTGGAATGTGAAACCCAGAGGTTCCCACCTGGATGTGGGATATTGATCCAAATGTCATCTCTCCAGCTTGGCCATGCAAAATTCCAGAAGCTGAATTTTCCCTTGGAAAAAAAAAAACAACTCTGATGTAATTTTTACAGATTTCGGATACATTTTAGGGTTTTTGTTTTTTGGTTTAGAAGCCACAAGTTTTGGTATTTCCCAGCTGCATCCAGAGTTTTTTATGGAAAATGGATTGTTTTAAACTTTAAAGCAGGCAGGTCCAAAATATTGGGAATCTGTGGGGAAACAAGTGGGAATTTGTGGAGATGTCCATGGAAGGTGGGGCTGGGGCAGCACCAGAATTTGACRGATTTGGCCTCATTTTTGTCTCAGGCAGGAAGGGACATGGTGAGAGGTTGGACTCTGATCTTGAGGGATTTTCCAGCCTCAGGAATTCTGGGAATGTTCCTGTGGGATCCTCAGGGTTGGCTGTGAGGAGGTGCAGCCACACCAAGGTGGATTTTTGGGCATTAAATTCAGAGTTTGAGGCAGAAATCAGGGCCAGGTATTCCCAAAAAGCTTTCTTAGGGCAAAATTCCCAATTCTGCTCTGGGATAGGTGGAATCTGACCCTGCTGCTGTTCCCTTCAATTCTAATTTCCCAAATCCTCAGAATCTTGGAAGGATTTTATGGATATTCCATGGAGCAGCTTCGTGTTCCTCTGGGAATCGCGTCCTGTTGGAGTAACAAAAATTTGTGGGATTCCTCCTTCTCCAAACACCTCCCATTCCAAATGGAGCAGATTTCTTGGAATAACAACAACTCCTTCATCCTGGAATAAAGTGGATTTGAAACATTCCCAGCACAAGGGATGGGATTTATCCTGATTTTTATCCACTTTTATTCCCTAAATCCCTTGAAAGCTGATGGCTCCTTGGACATGGAATCTGTGAAATCCTTGGGATTTGCTGTKTTCCCTGAAGATTTACACCTGGAATTCCTTCATTGGACACTTTGCTCCATCACCTTCTGCTTCCAGGATTTCTTGGGGGTGATCCATTGTGAGAGGAGGTCGGGATGGGATTAGGGAAGGTGGGAATGGAGGAGTTTGGATGGAATTTTTTCCTCTCATTAGGATTTAGTGGGAAGGGATCCTGTCCTTTTAGGGGAAGGATTTCTTTGGATCCCCCAAAAAGTCGTGGCTGCTCCATCCCTGGAATGTCCAAGGCCAGGCTGGATGGGGTTTGGAGCAAYCTGGGATAGTGGGATCATCTTTAGGTTCCCTTCCAGCCATTCCATGATGATTCCATGGACAGTGGAATATTCCCAAAGAGTTGAAAGGACCAGGAATGAGGGCAAAGAGGAGGAAAATCCCTAAATCCAGAGGGTTTTGGATTTTTTGGACAGTGGAATATTCCCAAAGAGAGGGAAGAGCCAGGAATGAGGCAAAAAGGAGGAAAATCCCTAAATCCAGAGTTTTGGCTGGTGAGGACCTGGCCAGGAGAAGGAGATCCCCAAAAGTGTTGGATCAGCAGCTGGAAGGATTTGGGAGCCAAAACCCCTCCTTGGCACCGTGGAGTTGGAATTCTGGGAGCCAAATTCCCTCTGGCACTGTGGAATTGGAATTCTGGGAGCCAAATTCCCTTTTTCTTCCCACCAAGTTTTCCTTGAGGAGCAGCTTTGGTTTATCCCGGTCTGGAAAAATCTGGATCCTTGGGAATGGGATTGCTTAGGGAAGAGCTGCTTGGAATGCTGAAACTGCTGCTTTATCCTCATGGGAATTATTCCATCATCCTGACTTTTCAGATCTGTTCTTTTATATTAATTATTCCATATTTTTGGGGGATTTTATGCTGTGGGAGCAGCTGGAAGCAGATTTTTTTAATTTTTACCCAAGGATATTTAATCATCCTCATTTGGTGATGTCCCACCTTGAAGAATTCCAGAGTTTTCCAAGGAATCTCTTTYCTCCATAGAAGACTGCCTCCTTTTTTGCCAGCTCCCTGTCAACATTCCCAGTTCAGCCCAAATTTAGGGATTTTTGTATGGAATCAAATCCCATTTTTAGCTGATTTTTCAATACCAAACTCTTCCAAGGCTCTGGAATGACCTTGGAGCTGTGAGATGATGGGAGCTGAACATTCCCAGAGCTCCAGGCACGGAAATTCCAGGCTGGGAACCAGACTGGATGTGGAGATTCCCCATTTTTGGGGGGAGCTGGAATTGCTCGTGGATGTGGCAGCAAATCCTGGATTTATTCCCTTTAATTCCCATTTTTTTTTGGAGCAGCCTCTGGTGATCCATGTGGGGGTGGGCTGATTTAATKAATTGATTTAAATTGATTTAATTCATTTAATTAAGGGGTTTAATTTTGTACTGGAGCACTGATAATCAGCTTTTCACCTCCTGCCCGAATTCCATGGAAATTTGACTTTTCCGAGGTAAAAAATGAGCTGGAAAATATGGGGAAAAAACCCCAAGAGCAGCTCCCAAGGGGAATGGGGCCCATCCCGGGGTTTTCCACACTGATCCAACTTTTCCCAATGTTCTTTTTCCCCTCCAGGATTGGATCCTGCACCAGAACAACCCTGCCCACCTGGAGAGCTGCCGCAGGCTGCGCCAACAGTAAGGGATCCTGCAGGGATCYGCTGGGAATCCCTTGGGAATCCTGGAATGCTGGGATCCCAACCATTCCAGCCCCATCCATCCCACCCAGCAACACCTCCCACTGTCCCAGGTGGATCCAAACCCATCCCAACCTGGCTTTGGATATTCCCAGGGGCAGCCACAGCTCCTCTGGGAGTTCCAGCCCAGCCAGGAATTGCTTCCCAATATTCCATAAAAATCTGCCCTTTGCAGTGGGAAGCCATTCCCTGTCTCCTGTCCCTTGTCCCCAGTCCCTCTCCAACTCTCCTGGAACCCCTTTAGGGACTCTCAGGTTTTCCTGGAATTTCCCTTCTCCAGGGGAACATTCCCAGCTTTCCCAGAGCAAAAGAGCTCCAGAATCCTGGAATGGTTTGGGAAAGACCTTAAATCCCATCCAATCCCACCCCATCCATGGGCAGGGACAATTCTCACTGTCCCAGGTGGATCCAGCCTGGCCTTGGGCACTGCCAGGGATCCACTGGGAATCCCTTGGGAATCATGGAATGCTGGGGAGGGACCTGAAATCCCAAGGATTCCAGTTCTCTTGGAATTCCAGCCCAGCCCCTCCCCACCCTCCCAGCCAGGAATTCCTTCCTGATATCCCAGGACAATCTCCCCTTTCCCAGTGGGAATTCCCTGTGTCCTGTCCCTTCATCCCATCTAAAATTCCCTCTGCAGCTCTCCTGGAGCCCCTTGAGGGACTCTGAGGATTCCCTGGAKTTTTCCCTTCTCCAGGAGAACATTCCCAGCTCTCCCAGAGCAGAATCCTGGAATGATTTGTRTTGGGAGTGACCCTAAATCCCATCCAGGGACACTTCCACCCTATCCCAAGCTGCTCCAAGYYCTGTCCAGCCTGGCCTTGGACATTCCAGGGATTTAGGGCAGCCCCAGCATTCCMAAGTCATTTTCCCTGGATTCTCCCCACATCCCAACAAAAGATTTGGGATTTCAGCCACTCCCAGAACTCAGTGGGATCTAATCCTGAGCCATCCCAAAATCAGAGCTCCCCTCTGGAATCCCAGAGTTTKCCCTGGATCCTTCCCTTCTCCAGGTGAACATTCCCAGTTCTCCCAGGGGCTCCAAAAYCCTGGAATGCTTTGGGTTGGGAGGAACCTTCAGYCCCATCCAGGGACACCTCCCACCATCCCARATTGCCCCAAATCCCATCCAACCTCCCCTTGGCTAAACACAAACCAACRTTTGGTGCTTTTTGGAGCCCCAAATGGGAATTTTGATCCATGARAAGTTGGGAATTTTGGCTTTTCCACTGACGTTTTTCCCTTGTTGTTGACAGATATCCCGACTGGAATCCTGAGGCTCACTCCAACAGGTACCTTGAGGCTTTCCATTCCTTCCCTTCAACAACCACTAATTAATTATTAATTATTCATTGTAACCAATCATTTCCCCTCATTTGCCTCCTCCAGCCCCTCTCAATGAGGTCCCATTTTCATTAGGAACTTTCAGGGGGTTTTTATGGGATTTTTGTCCCAAATTCCATAGGATTCTGAGCTGGTTTGGATTGGAGGGACCTTAAATTCCACATATTTTTAATCCAGTTTTAATCCCAATCCTCAAATTTCTAAAATTTCCCCTTTTCTCTCCCTTGGGAATTTTCCAAAAAAGAAATCTCATTTCTCACTTTTCCCAACTTCCCCCTTTCCCTTTTATCCCTTTGAAATTTTCCCAAAGGAAATCTCAATTCTCGCTTTTCCCAAATTCCCTCTTTTGGTCCCTTTAATCCTTTATTAAATTTGGAAGATTTCCAGTTAAACTGAAATCCCATTGCTCACTTTTCCCAACTTCAACCTGGAAATTCTCCCAAAAGAAATCCCATTCTTCACTTTCCCCCAAATTTCCCCTTTGAAATTTTCCAAAAAAGAAATCCCATTCATCACTTTTTCCATTTCTTACTTTTCCCAAATTAAACTGTGTAATTTTCCTAAGGTAACCCCATTCCTCATGTTTTCCAACTTCCCTCTTTTCTCTCCCTTTTATCCCTTATCAGACTTGGAAATTGTCCTATTAAACTTGGAAATCCTCCAGAAGGAAAACCTGTTCCTCACTTTTCCCAAATTAAACCTGGAAATTCTCCCAGAAGGAAATCCCAATGCTCATTTTTCCCAAATTCCCTCTTTTTTCTCCCTTTAATCCCTTTGAAATTCTCTGAAAGGAAACCACGTTCCTCACTTTTCTCAGCTAAACCTGGAAGTTCTCCCAAAAGAAACCCCCTTGCTCACTTTTCCCTCTGTTTACCAACTTCCCTCTCTTCTCTCCCTTTTATCCCTTATCAAACTTGGAAATTGTCCTATTAAACCTGGAAATCCTCCAGAAGGAGACCCCGTTCCTCCCCTTCCCACCTTAAACCTGGAAATTCTCCCAAGGAAATCCCCTTGCTCACTTTTCCCAACTCTCACAAAGGAAACCCCGTTCCTCACATTTCCCAACTTAAACCTAGAAATTCTCCCAAAGAAATCCCAATGCTCACTTTTCCCAACTTCCCTCTATTCTCTTCCTTTATCCCTTATCAAACTTGGAAATTGTCCTCTTAAACCTGGAAATCCTCCTGAAGGAAACCCCATTCCTCACTTTTCCCAAATTAAACCTGGAAATTCTCCTAAATGGAAGCCCCATTCCTCCCTTTCCCAAATTAAACCTGGAAATGTTCCCAAAAGAAACCCCATTCCTGATTTTTCCCACCTCAAACCAGGAACCGCCCCCCCCGAGCAATACCCGCTCCTCACATTCCCGCTCTCTCCCTGTAGGAATGCTGACCGCAAGGAGAACCGCACTCCCAAGCACCGCTCCAGCTCCTGCAGCCCCGGGCGGCGCCGCTCCCGGGCGGGCAGCCCGGGCWCCTCCGCCTATTCCCGGGGCTCGCACGGCTCTCACGGCTCGCACGGCTCCTCGCACGGCGGCTCCGTGCGCCGGCCSCGCTCCCGCTCCCGCAGCCCCGGGCGGTTCCGGCGGCCCCGCTCCCGCAGCCCCCGGCACGGCCGCAGACCCAGCCCCCGGCACCGCTCCCGCTCCCCGCAGCGGCCCCGGCACCCGGCCCGGCCCAGCCCCCGCCCCCGCAGCGCCGACAGGGACCGGGAGCGGGGGACGCGGCGCTGCAGCCGCTCCGAAGGTGGGCGGGCATTCCCGGGGGTTCCTCCGATCCCTCCCTGCTTCCCGGCAGGGTGCGGTACAGGTGGGGAGTTGGGAAGGGGTCAGGCAAATTCACAGGAGATCCCAGATTTGGAATTACTCAGTGGGATTCCCAAAGGTTTTCCCCTCATTCAGGCTCCATTTTGTGCTTCTGAGAGGGTATTTCCAGGTTAGAAATCCAAGTGGGAAGTTGGGAAGGGGTCAGGCAGATTCCTGAGAGATCCCAGATTTAGAATTTTGGCAATGCTTGGTGGGATTCCCTAAGGTTTTTCCACTGGTTTTGTGCTTCCAGGACTTTTCTTTTTTTGAGGTTGCAAATCCAAGTGGGAAGTTGTGAAGGGGTCAGGCAGATTCACGAGAGATCCCAAATTGGAATTTTGGCAATGCTCAGTGGGATTCCCAAAGGTTTTCCCCTCATTCAGGCTTCATTTTGTGCTTCTGAGAGGTTTTTTCTAGTTTAGAAATCCAGGTGGGAAGCTGTGAAGGGGTCAGTGAGATTCACAAGAGATCCCAGATTTGGAAGTCTGGGAATGCTCAGTGGGATTCCCAAAGGTTTTTGCCCTTGTTCAAGCTCCATTTTGTGCTTCCAAGAGGTTTTTGTAGAGGTTGGAAATCCAGCTGGGGAGTTGGGAAGGAGTCAGGCAGGTTCCTGAGAGATCCCAAATTAGAATTCTGGGAATGCTCCATGGGATTCTCTAAGTTTTCCCCTCATCCAGGCTCCATTCTGTGCTTCTGAGAGGTTCTTGGAAAATCCAAGTCAGAAATCCAAGTGGGAACTTGTGAAGGAGTTAGGGATGTTCCCAAGACACTTTCTAGGGATAAACAAAAATTTGGGAATGAGCCAATCTCAGAGGTCTTTTGAATCCCAAAATGGAATTTTAGGAATGTTCAATGGGGTTCACAAAGGTGTTTTTGCCCTCCTCTGGATTCTGGTTTGTGCTTCCAAGAGGTTCTTGGAAAACCCAAGTTAAAATTCCTGGTGGAAAGTTGGGAAGGGGTCAGGCAGATTCCCAAGAGATTTTTTTTTTTTAGGGAAAACAAAAAACTGGGAATGAGCCAATGGCAAAGGTCATTTAAATCCCAAATTGGACTTTTGGGAATGCTGAGTGAAATTCCCAACATTTTTCCATCATCCAGGCTCTGTTTTGTGCTTCCAGGACTYTTTTTTGAGGTCAGAAATCCAAGTGGGAAGTTGTGAAGGGATCAGACACATTCCCAAGAGAGATTTTTTTTTTTTGGTAGGAATAAACTAAAAATTGGGAATGAGCCAATCAGTAACCAACCTCTGGATTCTCCACAGCAATCCAGCAGCCAGGAAATTAATTAAGGAATAATTAAAAGCAGCCCAGAGCCAGCCCAGGAAGGCAGGAATTAGCAGAAGGCTCCGAGCCAGTAAGTACTGCTGGGTATCTGTGAGAGASAGCAGCAGAATCCCAGCAAAATTCCCAGAAAATTCCCAGTTTTTTCCATTCCTTGCTGTAGGAAACGAGGCCAAATTTGGAATTTTTTTTTTCCCCCTTGGGGAATTTTGTGGATCTCGGAGTGAAAACAACCTGGAAGTTTCTGGATCAGGAAGGATTTCCCGAGCTTAGGGTTGGGTGGCAAAACTAAAAACCAGGAAAAACGGGCAAGAAATCAAAAAATCCCTGGAATTTAAGGAAGGAATTTGATGCCAGTGTGGAATTTCCCTCCTTCCCAGACAGGAAAGCAGCTCTGGAGGCYGTGATGAAAACCTTGGGACCGGGATTTCTGGCGGAGTTCAAGAAGCACAAATCCCTGCAGGCTGCGGTGCAGGAGTCCCTGGCCTCTGGAAAATCCCACGGAATTCCAAGCAGGAGCAGTGGGAATGGGAAGAAAACGGTGAAGAGCATTCCAAAGGCTTCCAGGAARGATGGAGCAGGGCCCAGCTCGGCGGAATCCGAGGGAGGGATCCCGAAAAAGGAGAGGGAGGAGGAGGAGGAATCATCTGGAGGGAGTGGGAAAAGTCATCCCAGCTCCTACAACAGGGTGGGTGCAAATTCCTGGGATCTGGGGGAGAATTCTCCCCCAATTCCTGGGATTTGGGGGGGATTCCATGGGAAAATTCCTGCCAGGATGCTGGGGGGGAGAGGGGGATTGTGGAATTCCCTATGGGAAAGGGTTTAAAGGGGATTTAGTCTGTAGTTCCAGGTGGCTCCAGTCCCAGCCCAATCTTTCCAGGGTTAAAAAGTCCTGGAATTCCAGAAAAATTTATTCTGTAATTCCCATGAGTGGCTCCAATCCCAGTCCAGTTTTTCATTGGGTATTTCCAGGGATGAAAAAATCCTGGAATTCCAGAAAGATTTATTCCATAATTCCCACAAGTGGCTCCAGTCCCAACCCAGTCTTTCCATGGGCACTTCCAGGTTTAAAAAATCCTGGAATATGGAATTCTATGTGGGAAAGAATTTAAAAGTTACTTATTCCATAATTTCCACAATCCCACATTACTTCCAACCCAATCCATCTTTTCCTTGGACACTTCCAGGGATGAAAAAAATCCTGGAATTCCAAAAAGATTTATTCCACAATCCCAAATGGCTCCAAACCCAGTCAAACCTTTCCTAGGACTTTTCCAGGGGTGAAAAAAATCCAGGAATCCCGGAATTCCAGAAAGATTTATTTCATAATTCCCACAATCCCAGGTTACTCCCAACCCAATCCATCTTTTTCTTGGACACTTCCAGAGTTTAAAAAGTCCTGGAATTCCAGAAAGATTTATTTCACAATCCCAGGTTGTTCCAATCCCATTCCAGCCTTTCCTTGGACATTCCCAGGGGTGGAAAAAATCCTGGAACGTGGAAGTCCAGAAGGATTTACTCCACAATCCCAAATCACTCCAACCTTGCTTCGGACAATTCCAAGGATGGAAAAAAATCCTGGAATTCCAGAAAGATTAATCCCATGATTCCCACAACTGTCTCCAATCTCTTTCTTGGACATTCCCAGGGCTGAAAAAATCCTGGAATTCCAGGAAGATTCACTCCATGATTCCTTCAATCCCGAATTGCGCCAATCCCAATCCAACTTTTCCTTTGACAAAAAAATCCTGGAATTCCAGAAAGATTTATTTCACAATCCCAGGTTGTTCCAATCCCTTTCCAATATTTCCTTGGACATTTCCAGGACTGAAAAAATCTTGGAATTCCAGGAAGATTCACTCCACGATTCCTACAATTGCAAATCGCTCCAATCCCAATCCAACTTTGAYGAAACAATCCTGGAATTCCGCAGCACTTTACCCTACAATTCCCCCCAATCCCAAATCACTGCAGCCCATCCTGGGGCACTCCCAGGGAGGAGAAGGGAGTGGAAGGGCAGGAATTTTGGG
>CADDXX010001349.1:0-15396 GCA_902810485.1 Alauda arvensis
TTTTATGGAAGGTTAACTTAAAATTGTATCTGGTTTTTTACTTCCTTCAGTCTCTACTAGCATTCTCGGTTTCGCAGGGTTACCTAGGAAACTGACTGGGATAGATTTCATGATCAGGAAGGAATAGATTTGGAAACTACAGCTGCTTTCCCTCCATAGCAGCTGAACTTGCCTTTCCACACAGATATTTTTTTAAATGGAAGCATTTCTCCACCTGCTGGCTCCAAGGGAGATATTGCAGCCTTCYAAGCAGAGAAYTACATCCAGGCAATGCATAATAAAAGCCTGTTTGGGATTGACAACATTTTTATGCTGATGCTCTGAAACTGCTGCATTTGTAGTAAGTAGTTTTGGAGTAAGTTATTCTATTTTTAGTTCATTCACTCAAGGGAACTGGATGCAATCCAAAAGATAACATTGCCCCACATATCTCTATTATAAGTGAGACAATTCTGTGAAGGCAGCCTGTGCTGTTCAATTGCAAACAAATTATTCGGGATCAACTCTCAGGCCTCTCCAGTGCCTTAGACACCTGTATGCAGACATCATGTAAGGACACTCAATTGTACAACATGCAGAAATATTTATAGCTAGTAGGACACTATGAATTCTCTGATAGGGAGGGTTACAGAAAGTGATGCTTTCAGTTATATTCTGAAAAGTGCAAAGCCTGCAACACTAGACCAGAGACATGAATATTATTTGTGCATCTAGAAGCTGCAAGCAGAAGATGAAGCTCTTACACAGATTTCCTGTGTCTGTGTGGTTTTCTTTTGTTGTTTGAGTTTTGTTTTGTTTTTTGTTTGTTTGGTTTGGTTTGATTTGGGTTTTTTTTGTTTGGTTTGGTTTGCTTTTTTAGTTTTGCTTTCCAGTGGGCTTATTTGTTGCAGTATTTTTTATTTTCTGGCTCAATATTTTGAGATTGAAAACATTGTCTCAGAGGAGTTGGTAGGTATTCACTACAGCACCTGGCACTCTTCACATCATGCTAGGCAGTCTTTTATGATGCAGTATGTTGGGATGAGGTTATTTGGTTCAGAAATAATATTGTAAAGAAAAATGCCAAAAACATCTCAGTGGATGAGAGTTGATGGAACTGTGTAAATTTTGTTTTGCAACACATTGATCTTGTGGCTTCTTCAGCCTGTCTGTTTGCTGATCACCAGTTTGCCAGTTGTCCATTTGCTGATCACCAGGTGTGAAAAAAGTACCTCTGTAAAAGTCCAATATCCTGCAAAACTGCCATCCATGGTACAGTAGGATAAAACTACAGAATGACTGTTTGTAAACCATGCACTGTACAGGTGATGAAAATAATCTCATTTTCCTCTTAATACTCAACTTCTTGATTGACTTAAATTACCTCAAGCCTCCTGCTATTGAAAATCTTAACTTTCCTGCTTATTTTGGGACTGATGCTGGTGTGACAGTCAAAATCCTATTTAAGCTAAAGCTAATTGGTTTGGTGTATTTCTGTTTGTTTGTTTCCAGCATATCATATCTTTGGTTTGGATGGTCACACAGCTGCATGAGTGGAAGAGCTGGAGAAGGATGGAAAACACAGAGTACTCAGGGAAGAAGATAGAACCATCTTCTCCAGCAACACAGGTTTAGACTGGTTTTTGAAAATATATATACTTCTTTGGGCAGAAATTTGTGTTTAATAGATAACATGTCCATGCAGGTATAATTCTTTGGAATCAGTTGTTTACTACTTAGAGAAAAAAATAAGAAAAAGGTTTTTTTTAGAGGGTGCTACTCTTTATACAAGCTCACTTGCCTCACTAATAGTCCCATTCAGGAGAAACATAGTGGACATTGTAGTCCCTGCAAATATGTATATATGAAAATGATGCAAACATAAATGTTTCAGGTGAATGCCAGTGTTCATTTTCTACAGAGATAGGCAGCTATCTCATTCTCACATCTGGAATAAAGAACCATTATGCCTGGTAGTAATTGATCCCAGATGATCTTATTAACTAGGAGAGTCTGTGGTTTTTTGCTCAGAATATAGAGTTCCTTTCTTCAAAACATAGGAGAAAAAATTAGAGGAAGTCTTCTTTTGTTATCTGTATTGGCTCTGGAATTTTAAAGTTGTCTCTGTGCTCATATTAAATTAGTTTTTGCAAGCCTGAGGTCAAATGAGGTGCAGAGCTGGCACATGAAAAGAAACACCAGAGGTCAATTAAAATCATTAAGTCCCTATCAAACTCATCTGGAAAAATGGAAAGAATTTTCTTTTCCTTCAGCAAAGACTTTTGGGGAGTAACCATATGCTGAAGGGTATACATTTTCCTGCACTAGCAAAGGCACAGTGCTCTGAGTAATGCCTGTTTCCTGACAAAACACATTATATGTTAGTAGAAAGATAAATGGCAAAAAGTCTTTCAAGTACCTTTTTTTTCTCAGCTTAGGTTTTCTATTTTTACTTGTTCATTAAAATCTCTCTCTTCATGTACCTTTTTCTTTAGGATATTAGTTAACCCTCTCTGGTATTTTCTCTAAACAGCTTAATCTGTCTTTGTCCAGGTGGAAGCTGCTGGTTGTCCTGGAGCACGTCTGCTCATAGCCTTCTTTAATGCATGTGAAGAGTCCAGTAATCCCACTAAAGCAGTGTCTTACCTCTTTCTGGGTGTCAGATAGTGACAATGATAGCTGTTGCTGTGGTGATATCTCCAGCACACAGCAGATGTTCATGCTCACCTCAAAACAGATGATTTGTTGCTTCAAAGTTGAAAAATTATGAGGTTTTTCTGATTTATCTGTATGGGCCAGACTTTGCTGCTTCCAAATTACTTTTTTCATTCCCTGGAAAAAATGATGCTGATTTAATAGGACTGAATTTCCTCTCCTTATCTGTATCTATGCCAATGTATCTGTGGTTTTTCTAGATGCATGGTATACATTCAAAGAGAATGTTAATTCATGAACCAGATTATCTTCAGGAAAATAAGTTAATGTAATCTTTTGTAGATGGGACTAATTATGGAGGAGTGGGCAGGGAGCCAAGAAGAACAAAAAGTGGCATTGAATTGACCCTGGCTCAATGTCATGTGCCTGCCAAAGCTGCTGGGCAGGGGAAAGAGAGGATAACAAAATGTTCATGGGGCAAGATAAGGGCAGGTAGGGATCACTCACTAATTACCATCATGGGCCAACACGAGCTGACTCGGGGTAATTAGTTTAATTTATTATCAGTCAAATCAGAGTAGGGTAATAAGAAACAATAACTAAATCTTCAAACACCTTGCCCCCATTGCTCCCTGCTTCACAGGGATTGGTTTCTTTATCTCCTCCCATCAGAGGCTCAGGGGACATAGAATCAGGGCTGCGGCCAGTTCATCACATGCTGTCTCTGCTGCTTCTTTCTTCTCAGGGAGAGGACTTGTCACACTTTTCCCCTGCTCCACAGTGGGGTCATGATGTATTTTTGACATGGGAAAACTAAAATCTGAATAAAATCCTGCAGTAAATCCTTTCTGTAGCAAAATCTCTATGTTGGGTTATGGTGTTTTATTATTTTATTAGTCTTGAAAATATTTTGGCTTTTCAAAAATCCTTCCTTGCAGTACAATTTCCCTTCATTTTCAAAGCTACATAAGAATAGCTCATAGAATTTGTTCAGTTACTAGTTCAAAAAATTTCTTACTCATGTAATGGATTTTTAAGATTTAAAAAATGAACATGGGATTGTATTTACAATACTTAAAAAAACTCATGAGCAGTTGCAGTTTGTTGAAATAAATGCTTCATTCTCAATGCTTGGTGTCCCCCAACACCCCCACCCCTTCTCGTGCTGAACCAAGTGTCTCTTCCTTTTACTTGAAGACAAATGTAACTCACTCTGTTCATCAAACTTCTTTTGATGAACAACTTTGAATAGCAAAAAAAAAGCTGGTCAGACTAATTCTCACATTACAAGATAGGTGAGAAGAGGACTGGAGGATATAACCTTAACTGCTTACATCAGACTAAGGCCTGGAAAGCTTTTAATGATTTTAATGTGGTGAATAAATGGTTTTGTGCGAGTACCACAGGCTTGGAGACCCCTTTTTTGGTGTGTTTCTCACCTGAGACATATTCCAGGTCTGGAATCTGCTCTCCTCATCTAAAAAGGCAAACACTGATCTGTACAAGTTATACCACAGCCTAAAACCTGCTCAGCACGAATATTAGCTGTTGCAGGAAAGCTATTTTCTGTAGGTAACTATGTAGCAAATTTTTGTTGGATTTTGAGGAAAGCTTGCTTTTCTGGGAGGGAAAAAAACCAACTTGACAAACAAACCAACCAAGCAACAAAAACCCCAAACCAAACCAAACCCAAAAAACYAAAGAAAAAACCAAAATTATACACACAACCACCTAAAAAATCAAGAAATATAAAGCTGTATGTTTCTTTACAAGATTTTACAATAAGCAATGCTGCATTTGCTACATTTCTTCTAACAAATGTTATAAAAGCGGTGGTAAGACCTGATTTGCTATTTTGGATCCTAATATTGATTTCATTTTTATCTGTAAAAATAACACTGCAGGCAATGTGATCAATATGACCAATTATATCATGCTAAAAATCCAGTTCACAAACTTTTTCTGTCTGCTGTAGTTGCAGGGTTTAATTCCAGGAAGATAACTAATTTCTGACTTTATAGAGAAGACATGAATATATGCACAACTATTTCCAAAATTTTGTCTTTACTTAGACCTTATATGTCTGGCCTAGGAAGAAAGTTAAAAAAAAAAACCCTGAGTTTAATTTTAATTTTGGTTTGGGTTAGACAATATGACCCCTTTTTCACTAGGCTACAAAATCACTATGTATCCAAATATTTTTGTATAATCAGCAGAGTAGCTGAAGTAGGTTTTAAAAAGAGTCCTTAGTAGAAAGGTTCATAGGAAAATATATTAATTTTTTATTATCCATTTACACAGTTTGATTTGGAGCCTTTTGAAGTTAAGCATGCTAATTTTAAATCAATATCAGGATGGAAGGGGATAATTTGAAAATATTTAATAAAAAAGAGTGAATATTAATTTATTGTTATTTTGATGTACAAGCAAGTATCTCATTAATTTCAATCAGATGACAAAATTAAAATTAGGTGGGTTTGACATACTGGAAAAAACACTCAAAGAGTTCTTTCAATGTAGTCATCTGAAATGAAAGCTTTAAACTAAGTAGAATATACTGTTGATAAGTTAAATAATTGGAATTAGGTCCCAGAACTGTATTAGGCTTCTTCATGGGCTGAAACATGACAGTCACATAGATGTAGCTTGCTACTCAGGAAAGAAAAGCCTAGAGGCAATAAAGCTATTCTACTTAACTAAAGCCAGAAAAAATTCAGTGTGTTCAAATACTTTGGGACATACTTGGAAAAAAGAAATTAGTAGTTTTGATATTGTGATACTGTCTATAAAGAAAAATGGATCCATTCTTCCCATAATAAACAAACCTATTATTTAATTTATCAGATAGATTGCAAAAAGAGGCAATAAACATTTTTTTTTCTTCAATATAAAACTGCAGACACCTGATAACCCTGTAGATGGAAAAAGAGGTTTTCTGAAATCAGATTTACATGTTTCTACATGAAAATGGAGTATTAAATGTATGCTTCTCAATAATTCAATGATCTGCTGAGAGAATGAGTTTGAAGAGTCATGTTAAGAGATATAGAAATAAAATTTGCCAAAAAGTAAAGAAGAAAATTTGGGAAGGATTCAGAGAAACCGGCAGAAAGTGTTAACAGTTGAGCCTTTCCCAGTACTATCAGATTTAGAAGATGCTTTGAGACTTAACCTATAAATGAAAGTAGACCCTCGTAGGTGTAAATTGTCATTGCCATCAGGATCAGGTTAAACCAGGCAAGGAAGTCTCACATCTTTCTGCAGGCTTATATTAAATGATTAGCCTGTAGGCTACATGTATTTGCTTGTTGCCATGAGCAGTTCAAATGAGAAAAACCAAAATTCCTGTAATCTGTTTTATGATTAAAAARAGACTTGCAATTCTGCTGTTATGAAAGTATGATTTATTGAAGATGAGAGTATCAGGCTTTATTGAAGCAGTCCATTTTCCTAGGGATACTTCAGCAGAAATTTTCAAATAGATGTTAACATCAGCATTTTCCTTATTAATTGGCCATATAAAATATGGAAAATGCACATCATTCATATGCAATGGAAAAATACAAAAGTAGGACAAAATCCCTACTAGCAATATGGCACTTTTTAAATTGGAGCTACAGTTGCTTTATATAGATTATTTTTTAGCATCATAGTTTTGTGTACTTATGCATCTACATCCACAGTTGCATTGAATAAATATGCCTTAAAGACCTGTCCAGTCATGAAGGGAAGCTGTATGTATTGAGCTTCATCTTCCTACTGTCATGCAGTTACTRTTGTGGGGAGAGAAATTATTTCTATATCTAACAATATTAGCCCCTCTCCTTTTTGTTATTCATTTCCTCCTTTTCTCTCATAGAACAAACAGGTTAAGAAGTTGACTGTTAAGAAGATTCTGTAWGGAAAAGAATCACAGAATCACAGAATCAACTAGGCTGGAACATATGCTTTTGTTTTGTTTGGTTATCTAGCTGAGTTTTGAAAAATCTGTATAGGATTCCTAATATTAATCTTATTCTAAATTTTCTTAAATGGCAGTCCTCAGCTGCCTTGGCTTCCTTTGAAATAACCCAGGAGTTAGAAATAATGTATTTAATAGATTTATGAACAAAAATCCATGGTGAAAGTGATTAGCCTATCACTTTCTGGGTTTCAGGCAGTGTTCCTGTGCAGTTGAGGGAGTGTTTATGAAGCCAACAAATAATTTCATAACCAACAAAACAGAAAGTTCCAAAAGCAAACAAATTTACATCCCTCCAGTGTCTCCATCACTATCTGCAATGCTAGGAAACCTGCCTAAACATTTTGGATGGTGCCCTTCATTTTAGGGTGACCTGTCAGAGATTCTAAAGACTTAATTTCCAATGGTTAAATGCTCAGAGTTGTAATAGAAGAATCTATTCAAACTGGGTTTGGAATGTATGACCTGTAAACAGCAGTCTCTTTCAAAATGGGTACACAGAATTATTAGAAGGACTTAGAGTGCTATCTTCAAACTCWGATTAGAGTGCTTCCTCACTTGGAAGGTGTTGTAAAGATATCARCTGGCAAAGTCTTCAAATGCTATAATGATGGGGCAGTGAAAAGCCCCAGGGAAATCAACAATTCAGTAGGTCTTTCTTCAAAGTAGAATCAAACAGTGCATGATAAATAGGACTTAKGAATGACACTGAAAAAGAGAATAAACTWKATAAAAGCTGYCCATTTAATGAGAWGTGTCCCTCTTRRGAACAAGAGGAAGTRGTAGTCCTYTGGAAGATGTGTGCAAAAATGCCATTACAGTGAGTTGTGCACAAAAWATGAAATCACCRATGTTTTWAATACACTATTGTRTATGTTAACAAGGCATTTTGAGGCAAGCAACCTGGACCATGGAGAGACTGCCAGTTCTGTAGGCTGCATCTATAGCTGTAAATTAAATGGTGATCAGGAGCATCCTGTATCACCAAACTCCTAGAACAACAGTTTGTGTTCCTCTGKCCTGTCTCTCAGATCATTCATGGGTGCAGTCTGCAAGCTAGATGTTATCGTTTCAGGAATCATTCCCAACTGGAAGTTAGTATGTGAACCTGTTCCAAAGGAGAAGTAAGTTTAATATTAGGTACCCAGGCTGTCCAGTGGCAGCTGGCCTCAGCACTGGAGAATGAACTCAGGCTTATTCATTCTCTCAACTAGAGCACAGTCAATGTGGCACTCCTTACTAAAAAGTGAATTACTAATTGATACATAATTTCCTGTGTCTGAATTTGATGTGTGTATTATTTAACAAAGTGATTTTTGTGGATTCTCAAGTCCATGCAAATTCTAAATTTCTCCAGTAATCACGTTTAATAATTTTTGAAATGAAACATTCTTCCGGAGCTCTTTGTATATTTCCACTTGGGTCACACTACACCTCTGGAGATACACAATACCTGRGACTACCCATTTCCTAGGATGAATAAAAGAGAGTGAATCTAACCACATCTTATTTCCTGTTTGGCTGGACAAAGTGTAAAAGATCAGATTACAAATTATATATTCAACATTTTCACATTTATTGCACTCAAATTTCTTTTATCTGGAAAGAAATGTCATATTTTTTAAACTGCTGCCTTTTCCAGTAGTATTATCCAGTCACCATTTCTGAAAGATGGCTAAAGCAGAACTCTAAGCTGACTTAGGTTTACACTGCAGAGGGCACATATAGTTTAAGCAGTGGTGTATAAGTGCTTTTGCTCATGTGTTGGCTTACTGGTCATACACACTGAATACTGAAGATATTTTCCAACAGTGGTTTGTTGCTTGTTGGCCACAGCGCTTGGCTGCTACAGCAGTTGCATGTTGACTGCTGCTACCAGCTGRGCAGCCCCAGCTGGAAGAAACCCACTCCCACAGGGATGAGTGATTGATCCTTCCTCCAACCAGAGTGTTCCCACTCCCATTGCACTGGTCACGAATCCTGAGATCTGGAGGCTTTGGGTTTTMATCTTGTGTTTGATGTAAAAGGTCATGTCTTTCTTCAAGCACCAAGGAGCTCCCAAAAATTTTGTGAGCCTGATATTTAGGGAATTACAATGGYCCTAGGAAACTTGATTTGGAATTGAATGTTTTTTGTTAAAGCTGAAACTKAATTCCTCAAATCTATTTTCTATTTGTGTTGTGACTCTGCAAAAATACTGTGACTATGTAGTAGTTAAGATATTCTTGAGTTATTTAATTTATTTGAACTGCTCATTATTGTTCTATATTAATTGTATACACTCTATTCTATATTATTGTTCTATATTAAGTGTAAACACTCTATTGCACTTCTTAAACTAGACCTAAGTTAAAATAATTTTTTTTTTCTACATGGGGAAAAAGTATAGAGGGAGGCCTACATGTACAAACATGTAAAGATACATCTCTKAATAATCTTTTAACTAAGTTAATACTTATTATATTTGAGTTTTGAAACTTTTTTTTTAATCCTCAAATGTGAAGGTGAATTTGTTATAAATCCTCTATATAGAACTATAGATATAACTATATAGAACTAGATATAGTAATATCAAATATGATATTACTAAGGTTTTTGAAGTTTTCCTACACAATGCTGTGGGTAATATTTTAGACTCTTTMTCCTAATTCTATTGTTTCTGTCACTTTACAATAGCACAAAGACCTGCAGGCTTTTTTCCCTTTTGGGGCTTTATAATCAAAACTGTCACATTGGATACCCAGGGAAAGCTCAGAGCTCTAAGTAATTTGTTTCCTTACAAAGTTGTCTTGAGGAGGGCCACAAGAGCCTAACACAATTGAAGATATATGGGGTGTTGGCAGACAGCAAAAAGGACTGGGAAAGGGACTGAGAAAGGGACTGAGAAAGGGACTGAGAAAGGGCTATTGTCACTGGTTCCCAGAATGTCTCACTGAAATAAGTAGAAGTAAGCAGATAAATGCAAATATGTAGTTTTAAGACCCCAGAGGACGACAATGTAAGCAAATTTRAAATTTTGCTTGGCCATATAAAAAATTGTTATCAGTCACTCAATTTTCTCACAGTAGAAGTGACAGGTCTTATACTATAACATTTTTCCTTATCAGAATATATTTTTTTAATTGTCTTGTGCAGAAATTTCTGTATTTTTTTRAACCTCACAAAAGTTGATGAGATGTTCTCACTGGGAATTCATCTGAGGCCTTCAACTAACCTGTGCCCTAAAACACTCATTTGCTGTGTTTATAAAATGAGATGGGACAAACAACTTGTTCTAATTCACAGATATCTTAAGATTCAATCATTTCATATTTGTCCCATGTTAATACCAGAGATAACTTCAGGGAGTGAAATAAGAAAAKAAATAAAGAAAAATTCCAGGAAACATAGATGTGATGTCTCCATACTCATGACATGAATCACAACATTGAAGGAACTGGAATTTCAGAAGAATCTGAGCTTTGGTAAACTGAAAATTAAGCAGGTTAATTTTATATCCTCAAAAGTCTTTTTTTGAAACAGATGGCCTTAATAAGTGTCTTAAAACGTTAAATAATATGAATGACGAGTTCAAAACAGAATTATACAGGTAATTTTTAAGGTTGTGTTGGTTTAACACCAGCTGGCAACTAAGCCCATGGAGCTGCTTGCTCACACTTCTTGGTGGGATGGAAGAAAGAACTGGAGAAGAGTGAGAAAACTTGTGCTTTGAGAAAGTAAAAGTTACACTTGCAAGCAACAGGTCTAATTTTAAATATTTTTATATAGGAAAATGATGTTGCATAATTTTGTCCTGTGAGACATACAGAGGAAAGCAGGACATCTGAGACAACTTAGACAAGCTCCAAATTTTGAATAAGCTCATCTTAGGATATACCTCTGAGATACATGACTTACTTTAATCCTGAAACTCAGATTGAATGTATGCAGGAAACACTGTGTGAGCTTCCCATGTGATCCCTATTTCATGCTATTAAGTTCTGCAAGCTTTAGAATTTTACTAGGTTCTTGGAAAAAAAACAAACCAAAACAAAAGCAGGATGTTTAATTATGCTTCTTGCAGGGATATTGTTACAATTTAATGAAGAAATATGTAAACTGTCAGTGTAAGAATAACACCATAACTGGTTTGTTTATATTTTTAAAATTTAAAAAGTTCTTTTTTAGCTGGCTTATACTCTTTGAGAGACACATTTGCAATCTTTTTTTTTTTTTTATGTGAATACCATACGATGCTTTTTGGATTTAGTTCAGCTCCATAATTCTTTTTCCTTTGCATGCCTTTAAAATAATTTTCTTATTGGCATCACTTGTTCTAAAATATTACAAACAGTCCCCATTGTTAACATCCAAGCCCTTTTTTCTGGCAATAAGAAATATAAACACTCTTTCACACAAAAGACTGTTTAACATTTCAAAGGAGGTGTCCACCAGTAGTCTCTTAGCATTTGGCAGTAGGTACATCTCTCTTCTTTTCAGACAGTGATACCTTTCTTTGATTTTGTTCATGGATTGCCTACTCAGACTTTTAAAGTATTGCTTATGATATGTGCTGTATTTTTGTTGAATTATTATATCTGAGGAATTAAGAGAAATCTAATCTGCATCTATCTCTCTATCACTGATCTATCTCTCTCTATCTCTTTATTTATCTATTTCTCTACATTTATATCCATAACTCAGTTCATTATTTTCTTACTTTTGTTTCAATACAAAGACCAAAYCTCAACTGCAAATTTTCACATTCTTTAACCAAACATTTGTCTTTCATTAAATAAATYGTCCTCTCCTATTACCTTTTTTTAAGAAAGGTCTCCACCTGTTTGGAGCAAAAGAGCTGGAGGCACAGCATGSACTCTCTTGGTCACATAGMTGAATTTCATACAGCCATAATTTCRTATAGCCATTTCAACCAAATGTTCAAAGCAGTATRTGTTGAAATTCCTGAATTAGCTATTGACACACAGGAAATGTGAGCTGAAACACCACACATTGCTTCTGGAGAAACAATGAAGAATCTGGAGAAAATAAAAATCTTTCTTCAGAAAAGTTTGCTTGTCTTGTTTTTTGGGGTTTTTTTCCCCTGTGGAAACTGGGGAGGGTGTATTTACATGGCTGCATGAGGGTGAGCCAAACTTTACTGTTCTGGAATCTGGTTAAGTCACTTTGATGTGGTGCTTTGYTTTACCTAACAAGACCATACTCACTTGTGGTCTGATCACTTCTATTTATTTATTTGGTTTGGTTTGGTTTGGGTTTTTTTAAACAAAGTGTGTTTACTATACCATACTACAAAACTCCTATACCATATTCCACTCAAGGAGGTGTCACCGTGGCATTCATTCCATCCTGGCTCATAATCTGAATGAAATTTTTAAAATGCTTAATTGTCGTTGATCATCTGCATGAGTTATCTTGTCACAAAAGGAAATCAGGTTTGATAAGCAGTAAATACTATTACTGTCCATTTATGGGAAGAACATAGGTAATGCAATTATTATTATGGGATATTTTTTATTCAAAATATRGAGGAGGTCAGCTTTAAAACCATTCCATTTTGACAAGCTGTTAAATTCAAGAACCATAAAATTTGAGAAGTTCAATCAGTCTTTATAATAGGTCTCAGAATACCTGAGCAATGTCCAGGRTCCTAGGAAAGAGAGTTATTGATGCACTTACACTTAAATTTTTACTGCTTTAACAACTAAACTAGTAACTTTGGTATTGATTCTAGCCAAAATTCCTGATGAATTGTATGAGTATAATCTCTTGTTGATCTTCATATGTCAAGGGACTACCCAGCTATTGGAAACCAAATTTTCAGGAACTTTGCAAGTTCTGCCTCCAAATAAAATCTGAAGGCCTGGCAGTAATCTGTGCCATCTCCCAGTTTACAAAGATAAATTAGGACAGATTTAACATTAGATTAGTTCATCCCTATCTAGGAAGTGCAACCAAAGCATCTGTGTAGATGCCTTGCAGTTGTATAATCATTCTTTGAAATTCATAGCCTAAATATGGCGTTTTCTCACCAGGAAGTAATATGAGATCATATATTTCAAAATACGAGTTATTCAACCATAAGAAGTTCAGAAAATGTTAAGGAAAGAATTTATGAAGCCCAACAGAAACATTCCCTTTGCCATATTGACCTTGTAACAATTCTTGTAATTTTTTTCTCTTGCAAAAAATACTCCTGTTGTGAGGCCCTAACAGAAATCCTCTTAGGAAAGTACAACCAAAGAATGACAAAAATAATGACATAAGTTTATCSTCTTCTGAGCATACATTCCCTAGAGAAATTAAACAAAATTTGTAAAGAGATTTTGTAATGGAAGTTAGGAGAGGTGATTTAAATTAGTAGGAAGAAAGTGGCTACATTTAAAAGACACAATATTCTATAAAGTCATTAAAGTTACTAAGAATAGAACTATTCTATCTAGGATTTAGTAATTCAGCGAGAAAATGCTGGGACTTATAATACAAACAGCTAAGAAAAAAGAGTAGCATCATCACTAAAAGTCTGTGCAAAARACTGTGTAAAGCCAACTAAATCCAAAGTAAAAAATATCATGCTTACATCTATAAGAATTTTTGTTGGTTTCTTAAATGTTGTGGACCTCTAGCCACATTTGAGAGTTTATTCTCATACATAAGAGAGAGCCAAACACAGCCAAATAGGTGAATTAGCAGTTTTACCATATGTGAAGGAAACACCTCAAACCATAAAAGAGACCTTTAGTCATCAAATGTTTTATGAGTTCATCAGTTAAAGGCTTAAATATAAACTTAATTAAATTAGCTGAATAYGGTTTTGAAGGGACACAGTACTGCCTGTTGCWGTGTGAAAGATAATTAGAGACCCAARAAYSCCTCAGTGAGACTTCTTGAAAAACAGGGTTTGGCTTGCCCTGTGATCTTCTTCCAGTGAAGGTCTGCACTGTCACAAAACACATGCCCTCTTTAAAAAACACTCTTTACAAAAAAAGCTAACTGAGGATGACATGAGGAAAGAAAATTTTTAGAGTGAAACAAATAAAACCTTGAATAAGTATGGGTTTTATTAACAACTCTTATTTCATGCACATCTGTTATGATTTGATCCCCAGATGCACAGACTCTAGGTGCTACTTACTCGTCTGTTGTGGTGAACTTGGTCCTTGACAACCCTTCCAGTGAAATTCTTTTTCCTAATATCAAATATCAACTTCCCCTGGTGCAACTTGAGCCTGTTTCCTCTGTCTTATTGTTGGACATCTGGAAAGAAGGACCAACACCTACCTGGCTACAGCCTCCTTTCAGGTAGTTGCCCAGAGCAATAAGGTCTCCTCTCTTTTAGCCTTCTTTTCTCCAGGCTAAACAACCCCAACTCCCTCATCTGCTCCTCATAAGACTTGTACTCTAAACTCCAGGTCCTTTCCCACTGGGCCACTTTCCTGACACTTTTTCCCAAGTGTGTAAGTGCTGCCTGGGGTTGTTGTGACCCAAGCACAGGACCCAGCACTTTGCCTTGTTGAACCTCATTCAGTTGGCCTTGGCCCATCAGTCTAGCCTATCCAGAGGCTTCCTACACTCCAGCAGATCAACCCTCCAGCCCTGCTTGGTATCATCTGCAAACTGACTGAAGGTGCACTTTATCCACTTGTCCACATCATTGATAAAGATACTCCATAGGGCTGCCCACAGCACTGATCCCCGGGGAACACCACTTGTGACTGGCCACCAACTGGATGGAACTCCATTCCCCACCACTCTCTGTCATCCAGGCAGTTATTTACCCAGCCAAGAGTAAGAAATGCAGAATTCTATGGAAGAAGTGTCAAAGTCTTTGCCTGATGTCCAAGGTAGATGTCCAAGGCCATTGCCCTCCTTACTTGCCAGAGAGTCTAACAATGTCATTTGGTGATCAGTGATAAAGAAGCCAAAAGCCAGTCAGCAAACAGAGAGAATTGAAAGGTTTATGTACCAAAAAAAGAGTCCCTGTTAGCAGTGTCATCCAGAGGCTATGTGAACAAACTGCAAGGGACAAGGGACTCAAGCAGGAGACGACAGTTCTAGTAGGAAAGATTTTCCTGATGCGACCAAAGTATACTTGAAGAGTGGGAATCTCAGTTCTGACCAAACTCTTGTCTCTCTGAGCTCTCAACAACAGAGGTGGTCACTCTGTTCTACTTGAAACTTAGACAAAACAGGTTTTGACATATATCTTTTTTAATTTTTCTTTCATAAATTAATGATGAGCAGCTTTATTACATCAAATATATCAAAATATGTCTGAAATATTTGGACTCCTACCATAAAGTGGACTGTTTTAGCTGTCTTCTTACAAACCTATGAAACAGACAAAACAGCTTTTTTTCATGAGGTATTGATGTGCCTCTTCTGCTTTCTAATATTTGTATGACTATTTAATCCAGAACTTCTGGAGAAAGATTAGGTCCGCTATTCCTTCAGTCAGATAAACCAGACAGCACTCTGTAAAGTCATTCCATTAAGTCAAAAACCATCTAATATGGAAAAGGAAAGACACAGCAGTAGAGGAGGGAAGGATGAACCAGTCAGCAACAAGAAGGTGGCTATTTTAGGGAACAGAACTACAGGGTCAGCTTCACATTTTGAATCAATGAGTAACAACCATTAGCTTTACATTTGTTCTGAGGAATCTGTGTTGAACTGATTGAAGGTGCCTATGACTGAATCCTACAATGCTTTTTAGCTATTTTTAGCAAGGTATCAAGGCTTAATGAAAGAAAACTTTGTTTCAACAGAAGCCTAAAAGGAAAAAAAATTACTTCTCCCCA
>CADDXX010001352.1:0-25174 GCA_902810485.1 Alauda arvensis
CCCAACCCCTCAGCTGGGATCAGGGCAGGACAGGGCCTCACATCACCTGCCAAGCTCTCACAGGCTGCTAAAACTGCAGTTAAAACTGGAATTAAAATATTCCTCAGGGCCAAGGATAACACATTCCAGGATTTCCATTGTGGGCTGGCAAGGATTTACCAGCTCTGGTGGATCCCAGGTGGGGCAGGGCCACCTCCATGGGGACACTAATTCAGGAGTGACAGGGATGAGGGAGGGGTTCTGCAAAGAGCCACCTCCATGGGGACACTCCTGCTCCTTCAGGAGTGACAGGGATCAGAGAGGGGTTCTGCAAAGAACCACCTCCATGGGGACACTCCTGCTCCTTCAGGAGTGACAGGGATGAGGGAGGGGTTTCTGCCCCTCTGCCCTGCTCAGGTGAGACCCCACCAGAGGGTTCCAGCACAGGAAGGACCTGGAGCTGCTGGAGCCAGCCCCGAGGAGGCTCCAGGATGGTCAGAGGGATGGAGCAGCTCTGCTGGGACAGCTGGGATGGTTCAGCCAGGAGAGGAGAAGCTCTGGGGTGACCTCAGTGTGGCCCTGCAGGACCTGAAGCGTTGCTGGTTGGTGACTCCCCACTCTCTCCTCTGCATGAGGTATAAAAGCAGAAATATTCCTGAGGGAAAAGAGGGGTGGAAAGGGGATTTTGGTCCCAACTGACCAGTGGTGAGAAGAGCAGCAGGACTGCAGGGGTTCTCCTGTCTTAGGGAAGGGGAGTTCATGGAACTCCTTGGCTCTGGGGTAAGAAATCCTGCTCCCTGCTGGTCCCACCAAGCTTTAACTCCATCAGCAGCTCCAAGGAAAGGTGGGCACTCCCGCAGCTCATCCCAGAAGCCATCAATGCATGGATGGCAGCAGACACTGTCCCTGTGCTCCAGTCAGATGGACCCAAGGGGACAGTGGGGAATTCCCTCCTGTGCTGGGCTCCCTGGATAGGATCCAGCTCACTCCTGCCACGTGTCCTGATCCATGCTGAGGCCAGAAAAGCCCTTCCAGCCACTGAGACTGAGAGGGAACAGGAAGGATCTGATCCTTGGATTGGTGGAGAGCAGGAAGAAAAATGCCATTTTTAATGCGGATATTTCCACGACCTTGGCAAGGGCAGCAAGTCACAATCCCTGCTTTCCGTGTAAATTGGTCAAGAGGGAAAAGCCTCTGAGAGGAGAGAGCTTGGAGAAGTCAGAGCTTTTCCCCTGGAATGGGGAATGACAGCAGGGTTAGGAAAAAAATTGTATTTCTTTGTCCTGAGCTACTTGGAGGCAGGGTAGAAAACTTGGTTGTAAAATTCCGTAACTAGAAATCCCAGGAAGTGGAAAAAATGGGTCTGAAAAATGGGAATACTCCTGAGGCTGGGAAGAGAAACCAATGGCTCATATCTGGCACCACACAGGGATTTCACAGCTTCAAAATCATCACAAATTCAAAATTCCAAATTAAAAACAAACTAAAAAAAAAGAAACCAGGAAAGAGTGTCCTGTTTTAAAGTGGTGGGAAAAGGCTCCCTCCTGCTTTTATGTGAATTTTATTCCCAGAGTGGCTGTTTTTTTTTTGTTGCAGCACAAATGACATCACACAGGAGATGACTGGATGGCTCCACACACAGTTTCACTGATCTGGGCAGTTTTTAGGCTTGAAAGAGCTAATCCACCCCGAGTTTCCCCTCCCAGCTCTTCTGGAGAATGCATTCCAAAAACGATAAGCAAATTATCTGACATTATATCTAATTACAGAAGCTCCTAATTACACATCCCCCCTTTGGAGGCAGCGGAGCAAAGGCTGCGCTTCCCAGAACAGCAATTCCTGCAGTGCACAGTAAATCAGCTTGTGCTTGCCACTGATTTGAAACTTTAACCTATAAATTAAATTAATAAGAGACAAAGGCTCCTTTTGTGCATTTGCAAGCCTGTAGGATTTTAGAAATAATAGGACTGGAAAGTGATTTATATTCCAAGATTAAAGGTCAGTTTGGCGCACACGACTTTGGAGCAAAACACCGCGGCAGAGACTTCAAATTAACTCATTCCTGCACCCCCACAACCCCGGGTTCCTCTTTTTCCAGAGCTGCAAGGGCTTCCTGTGAGCACTGGAGCACTCAGAAGATGGGGAAAACCCTGGAGAAATCCATGGAATTCTCGCTGATGTCTGGCAAGGAGGGGGATGTGCCTGGGAATTGGCTGAGGCTCCTGATCACTGAATGACACGAGTTTGGGTGAGCTGCACCTCCCAGCACTGCATGTCCAACACGGAGAGTGGGAAACCACGGGGAATTGTGTGGAGATGGCAGAAATCACCTGGAAACTGGAGCTGTGCAGATAAAGGGAAGGGCTCTGCTGTTTCCAAGGCTCTGCCCATGGTGGGCTCCTCTCCTGGCCTGGCCCTGTTTTATCCTGGGGGAATGAAAAATTCCAGCTGAGCTTAAAAGCGTTGGTGCACGACCAAAAAATGTTATTGTGGAATCATGGAATTGGTTTGGGCTGGAAGGGGCCTTAAACTCATCCAGTTCCAACCCCARCACCTTCCACCATGCCAGGCTGCTSCAAGCCCCATCCAGCCTGGCCCTGGGCACTGCCAGGGGCASAGCCACAAATTCCCTGGGAACCTGTGCCAGGAATGTTACCCAGGGAACTGGGATTGGTCATTCCATTTATTCCCAAAAGAAAATCCCAAAAGAGACTGGAGGAGGAGGAGGAGGAGGGATGTGCAGCCCTGTCCACCACTGGGAATGCAGCTCCTCCAGCAGAACTGAGGCCCCTGGAATGAGGGAAAATTCCCTACAAGCACTGAGAAAGGTGGGAATGGATGGGAAACATGAATCTCCTTAAACTGCACCTGCCACGGAGGAGAGCAGGAAAGAGATTATTTCATGTCCCTAAGAGCCAGGCAGGATGAGAGGAGATGACTCAGGGGGATTAGTTCTGAGCACTGGGAGAATCCAGAGGTGGATACATCAGGATGAGGGCTCTGGGCAAGGTCTGGAGGCCCCAGACTGGAGGATGAGGACCAAGACACCTTTGTAGAAATCAAGGAGCTGCCAACGATATCCCAGGAGACCCCTGGGCCTTTCTTTCCTCTAAAGTAAGAGGGAAAGCAGACCTGGTAAAAAGCCCTTCCCTGAGAGGGTGGGGAGATCCCAGATTCCCAGAGGAGCTGTGGCTGCCCCTGGATCCCTGGCAGTGTCCAAGGCCAGCCTGGGACAGTGGGAGGGGTTTGGAACTGAATGGCCTTTGATGTCCCTTCCAACCCAAACCATTCCATGTCACTCCCAGAGACTGGAAAATGCTCCTTCTGCCATTTCCCCCTCTCACTTGTGTCTTCCAGAAAGCACCAGAATTTGTCACCTTCCTCCTCTCGGCGCATTTCTTAGAACACCCCATTAACAGGCTCACAGAGCCACCACTTAAATAACTGCCAGAGCCTTGCCTGGGTTATCTTCCAAGCTGCCAAACCTCCCGGGCCCTGCACGTTCCAGGAGCAGTGCATCCTATTCCTCACATCCCTGGGAGGCACAGGGATGTGATGGGATCCAACATCCCTGCCCCTGGAGCCACGTGCAGGGGAGAGTGGTGGAGTGGTTGTGGTGAGGATTCCCCTGATTAGGACTGAAAAAATCCGAAAAAAACCCCAAAATCCATGGAAAGGGGAGGAAAAGGGAATATTTAAGGGAAGTGAGGAGGGTCCTGGGTGGTCTGCAAACGAGTTGGGAGCAGTGGGAGAGCGTGAGGAAGAGATGAAATCCAATAGGTGCACAGGAAGCTTTCACCAGGCTTAAAACAAATCCGTAAGAAAAACAGCAAAGGCTCCAGGAAGAGGAATTGTGTTACTGCTGGAAAGGGGATTGGCATATTCCCAATGCAGRGTGACTGACAGCTCTGCTGCTGATCCCAAACCCTGCCACACACGAGTTCCCTGGGGGGGAAATATCCATGGAACCTTCACTGGTTTATCCTGCTTTGGTTTGGTTCTGCTGGGAGCCAGAGGGGACAGCAGTGACAGGTGCCASCACCTGCCTGGGGGCAGAGGGGGAAGGCCAGGAGGTGCTCTGGGGTAAATACAGATTCTTTGGGTGAAGGATCACAGAGAGAAAAGCAGATCTGAACTGCAGCAAAGAGAGGAATGAAATCCTGCCCCAATCCCGGTGCTCCACTGCCTGTGGGAGCTGGGTCTGGGAGGGAGCATCACTGGAGCTTGGAATTCACATGGAATTCTGGAATGGGTTGGGTTGGAAGGGACCTTAAAGCCCATCCAGTGCCATGGCAGGGACACCTCCCACTGTCCCAGGGTGCTCCAGCCTGGCCTTGGACACTTCCAGGGATCCAGGGCAGCCACAGCTTCTCTGGGAATTCCATCCCAGCCCCTCACAGCCAGGAACTCCTTCCCAATATCCCATCCATCCCTGCCCTCTGGCAGTGGGAAGCCATTCCCTGTGTCCTGGCACTCCAGACCCTTTTAAGAGCTCCTGCCTGATTCTCCTTTGGGAAGTTTCTCCCTCAGCACCTGCCTACACCCRATTCCCTCCAGCAGCCCCTGARCCCAAACAGGCTGGGGCTGTTTGCTGACACTGACCTGCAGCTCCACCTTTCATTTTCATCATTCTCTGACCAGACACTCCTCCTCTCTTCTCCTGAATTCCCTGCCAGGATCCTGGTCCCCCTGGACGCAGAATCGATGCAGATTTTGGGGTGTTGGGGCTCCAATTCCCACCCGTGCTCCAGGACCATGAGACAGACTCCAGCTCCAGCCCTGAGTGACAGCAAAGCCCTGCTCCCACCAGTGCCTGCCTCTGGAAAGCTGCTTCCCTGCCTGCTCTGCTTGGAATAAAATATCCCCCACCACATCCCCAGCATAAATCTGCTTTTGTCCTGCCTCAGGCCGGGCGTTGTTCATCCCCCTCCTTCTTCCGGCACATCATTGGAGGGCACAAGCCCCGGAACTCCTTTCCACCTTTTAAACCCGGCCTAACTGGGCATTCCCTGCCAATATTTATCATTCTGTCTCCTAAAAACTGCAGCTCCACCAGGAGGGTTCCAGTGGTGGGAATTCAGTGCTCCCAGATCTCAGCCCTCGCTTCCCAAAGCGCTTCCAAACCCTGGGAAACCAGGACTCCTTCCCAAAGGGCTCAGCTGGAAGGGAGATCCCCAAACCCTGGGAAAGTCCTTCCCAAAGGGCTCAGCTGGAAGGGAGATCCCTGAACCTCTGCCACCAAACACGACCTGGGCAAACCCAGCAAGGCAGATCCTCCCAGCCAAGCCCRGATCCCACTTTTAAAGTGTTTGCTCCCTCTGTTTTTTAAGGGATGGGCACCTCCAGAGCAGCCTTGGGAATAACAAACCTTCCCAGCAAACTGCAGCCAAAAATCCCCTGACCCCATGGCACAGAGCTGGGATTCATCTGAAAAGCTCTCTGAGCTCCAGCTCCTCTTGCAGAGCCCCATACGAAGTCCAGATCCAGCCTAACAAGCTTTTGATGTCCTGCTGACATTTACCTGCCAATACCATTGCTCCAAGCACTTACCCTAGGATGGATCTCATTATTTCCTTGATCCCAGGCCAGCTCAGCCCTTGGGCCTTCCTCCAGCCTCATGGAACTCCCCAAATCCCAGCAGAGAGCCCCAAATCCTCAGCTTCCAATCCCCCCCTGAAGCAGCCCTTCGAGGCAGGGGAATGAAGACAAGTGGCTCTGCAATTCTGTCTCTGAAAGGGAGAATTCTCAAAACTTCTGACCAAAGGGGAAGGGAAAAACTACAGCTGAGCATCAGGGTGTTCTTCCTTTGGTAYCAGTCACTGTGACTCAAAGAGCAGCTTGCTTTTGCACCAGGAGATGAAAATAATCTGCATTTACACAACTCTGCTCCCTCCTCACCCAGAACTCAGCACCAGCAGCTTTGGTTCCCCCACAGAGCTGTCCCATGAGGGCAGAGATGGAGCACAGCTCATTCCCACCCCTCRTTTCCATGCAAACACAGCTTCCAGGGGATGAGTTTTCCTGTCCCAAGCTCCAAACCCCATGGTCAGTCCCCAGCCCTGAGCTCAGAGCCCCGTGTCCAGCTCACCCCCAGCCCTGCAGGCTGGGCTTCCACAACCCTGCCTGATGATTCCTGGGGAAATCTGGAAAACCTGCCCACATCAAAGCTGCACCTTGTGCCAAACTCAGCCCTGGGAGCAGCAAAATCCATCAGCAAAACCCTCCGAGTTCACAGCCTGCAGGAAGGAAGGAGCAGRGACACAAACCATGCTGCATTTAATTCAATTCAGGGAGGAATCCTTCCCTGTGAGRGTGGCRAGGGCCTGGCACAGGCCCAARGACTGCAAACTTAAGGATGTTCCAYAAATATTTCATAATATAATCCTTAATGTCACCAACAAAAAGATCCCCAAAAATTATCTGCATGGTGACTTCCTTTAATAATTATTGTTTTCTGTTTAATTCRGCACCACTTCCCTCGTCTGAATTTGCAGCTTCAGAATGTTCAGCACGAAATCTGAGCACCTGCTTCCCTGCGAGGAACATTTTCCCTTCCAGCCATGCAAACTGTTGGAACAAAGCCCACCCCGAGCCATCCGGGCTCACAAAAGCAGCTCATTTTCTGATTCRTCCCAACAGATTGCTAAATATTATTTACTTTTTGTTTCATAATGGCTCGGGAAAAGAAGCTGGATGAAAAGCTTAACGAGGTCTAATCCAGGGGAGAGGAGGGAGGGAAGGRATGAAGAGGCAGTTAAGGAGCAGTTTGAGCTTCCTTATCGCCCTTATCAGCACAGCTATCAGTCAGCAGGGCCTCATTAGGCACAAAAGCCATTGTGCTGCTTTCCAGAGGTTCTGCAGGAGCTGCAGCTCTGACTGACAGCCCCTGCTTGGGAACAGCAGCTCCACGGTAATGAGGGACAACCTGTCCCCGTCAGGAGTGGCCTCTGTGGGTGTGGGGGACAGAGCGAAGCTTTCCTCGGCTTTTGGAGCTGAGATGGGGCTCGGATTGAGCAGAGGTTGGTTCAGTGGAATTCTCCAAGCTTTGCTGCTCTGTGGTGCCCAACCCATCCCGAGCTCCCCCAGGGAATTCCGGAGCAGGGAAGCAAATCCTGGGTCTCATTTCCAATGCTGACCGAGGTTTGTTGCTCCAGGAGTGGGGTCCAGTTCTGCTTCCCCTTCATCCCTTTGCCTCCCAGAACTGGTGAAGTTGGGAAAGACCTGGAAGGGCATCAAGTGCAACCACTCCCAGCAGCACCATGGTCACCACTAAACCACACCCAAAAGTGCCACATCCACACGGTTTTCCTTTTTAACACCTGCAGGGATGGGGACTCCACCACTGGGCAGCCCCTTCCAATGCCTGAACAATGTTTTAGGGAAGGAATTTTCCCCAATATCCCATCTAAACCTCCCCTGGAGCAGTTTGAGGGGTTCCCTCTCCTCCTGTCCCTGTTCCCTGGCAGCAGAGCCCAAACCCCCCGGCTGTCCCCTCCTGCCAGGGAATTGTGCAGAGCCAGAAATTCCCCCTGATCCTCCTTTTCTCCAGGCTTAGCCCCTTTCCCAGCTCCCTCAGGAATTCTCCAGCTCCTTCCCAGCTCCATTCCCCTCCCTGGACACGCTCCAGCCCCTCCATGCCCTTCTCCTGAGGGGAAAATCAAAAAGTGGGAGAAAATGTGAGGGGGAAAAAAAAAGTGAGGCAGGTTTGAGGAGGGCTGTGCTGCAAAGCTTTTCCCTTTCTGGATGCTCCTTTTCTCCAGGCCCTTTCCCAGCTCCCTCAGCCTCTCCTGCTGCTCCATTCCCCTCCRTGTCCCTCCTTTCCTCAGGACAGGTCAGTGAGGTCCCTCAGGAGGTCCCCATGGCTGTGTCCAGCAGCTCTGGTGTGGATTCAGTGCCCAGCAGGGCTCCTGCCCCAGCAGCTGCTCCCACAGCTGTTCCCACCAGTTGGTGGCTGAATTCTCCAAGCTATCTGTCTGGAATTAAGCAGCAGCAGCAGCATTTTGGCAGCCATTGGGAAAAACGCATCACTGGATTGCACCTCCCTGGAGGTGAGTCCATGGAGGAACTGTCCATCCCAAAACCCCTCTGATTATCTGAGCTGCTCTGCTAAAGCTCCAGCAGCACCCAAAGGCTCCTCTCTGCAGTGGCTGGRGTGTGAAATGTCCATGTCCTGCCTGCTGGGGCAGAGGGAGCTCTGCAGGGTGGGATTTCCCGAGGGGATTTGCCCTGTTGGGAGCWCTGAGGAGGCTGTGCCTGTGCCAGTCCCAGACAAAGCCTGGAACAAGGGAATGCTGAGGCCCTGGGGAGGAGGAGGAGGTGCTCCCCCATCCCCATCCCAACCTCCTAAGAGGGGTTGCAAAGCTGCTCCAGCCCCCCTGGGTGATGTCCTGTGAACTCCAGAAACACCCTGGAGTGGCTCCAAACCTTCCTTTCCCAGAGTGGCTGTGGGATGGAGCTGCTGGGCTCTGGGAATGGTCCCTCAGGAGCAGGCAGGGACAGGGGGACACCCTCAGCCAGGAYCTGAGGCTGCCTCTGCCTGCCCTGGCAGCTGGGAGGGCTCAGGCACTGTGGGATCCATGCCAGAGGCTCCAGTGGAAGCAGAATTCCTGCTCCAGCCTGCAGTCCTTGCCCATGGATTTGTCAAGCCTGGTGTCCAGAGCAGATAAATCTGAATAATCCTGATGGCAAACAGACCTGAGAGCCAGAGCAGCTTCYCTCTGCAGCTGCTGCACCAGGAACAGGTTCCACTGAGGGAAAACTCCCTCCTCCYGGGGAAAGAGCCCTCTAACCACAGTGAAACAACAGCAACCCCAAAAAGGGAKAAACAAACCCATGGATGGCAGATTCCAGGACTTCTCCTGCCAGGTGCCACCCAGGTGTGTCCATCTGGRTGTGGTGGAGAGGACACAAGAAGCTCCAGGACACCACAGGGATTGGGATCCCAGCCCACGTGCTCACCTTGGGGCCCCTGGCCTGGATAGCACAGAAATCCAGGGAGAAGGAGGTGAAATTCCCTGTTTGTGGTGTCTTGCCAAGCTGGGATTAGAGTCTGGGGCTCCTGGCACCCACAGCCACCATTAATCCACCAACTCCCACGTGCCAAAGCTGTGCCTGCTGCTGCAGCAAAGCCTTCTCCTCCATTTTCTCCCACATTTCCCAGAGCCCATCTCCTGCTGAGGGAACCCAGAGGCTCAGGCTGGCAGGAAAATCCCCTCTCCTATGCCAGTCCCGCCATTCCCCCTCCCCAAATCACACAGAGAGCCCCCAGTGAGGAGCAGAGCCCCAGCAAGGCTGGGATGAACCCAGCAGAAAGGAAAGAGGAAGGGAAAACGGCCCATTTAACCATAACACCCCTGGACTATTCCATCCACCATCCCTGACMAAAGTGGAAATGTTCTTTTCCACGGGCAGAGCTGCAGGTCCCACTCCAAATAAACAGTCCAGGCAGGGATGGAGGCCATGTGTTTCCATTCATTCTCTTGGCACAGGAGCCCATGTAGATCTTGGATGCAGCTCGTGCTGGAGCAGGAGAGCTGGGGTGGCCAGCACACATCCCAGCACAACCCACCTGGCCCAGATCCATCCCTGACCCGCTCCAATCCCCACTTTTATCATCCTAATTACGAGCAGATTCCCAGCTCCCTCCCTCCCTCCCAGAGGTCCTTCAGCTGCCCCCTTTTCTCCCTCCCTCTGGCTGAAATCAGCAGGTGAATGCCAGCTTTAGGTATTTTTGTTCCATTATTGCTGATGGACAAAGTTTGGCCTCTTTTCATTTTCCTTTTCTTGCAGCCTCTTCTGCGGGGATTAAAATAATTGATATTGATAACGAGATCTGCCCCCTGCCCCTGGTCCCAATTACTTGCACAGGCTGGGGATGCTGCCTCATGGATCTGACAGGAATGGTCTCAATTATCCCTCTGGGCTGCAGGACTGATGCTGGGATTGATTTGGGAGAGCTGGGGTTATTGGGGCTGATTGTTGTGGGCTGGGGTCAGAGCTGGATTTTCCCCGAGTGCTGCCAGGTGCCTGGAAAACTGGAAAATTTACTGCAGCCACCCCCATGTTCAGGATTGGGAAGGACAGCACTGAAGGGGCCTTTGCATCCCAAGTTTTCCTCGGGATGAAGTTGGATCCTTGGTGTTGTGTGAGAGCCAAGGGAGCAGCAGCTTTTGGGACCAGCCCCACACTGAGGGGGGAATCCCCAGTGAAAGTGAATGGSAGTGACACAGGAAAGGAGATTTACAGCTGAGAAGGCAAACAGAGCTTTTTGGGCCTGCAAAATCTTGTTTCATGAAGTTGTGGAATGGTTAAAAGYTGGAAAAGCCCTTTAAGATCACCAACAACAGCAATGCCAACCATGGCCAGCACCGTGTGCTCAGGTGCCACATCCACGTGGTTCCTGATCACCTCCAGGCGTGGGGATTCCACCCCTGCCCTGGGCAGCCCTTCCAGGGCCTGACCACATCTTAGGGGAAGGAATTTTCCCAAAGATCCCATCTAAACCTCCCCTGGCCCAGCCTGAGGCCGTTCCCTCTCCTCCTGTCCCTGCTCCCTGGCAGCAGGGCCATCCTCCCCTGGCTGTCCCCTCCTGGCAGGGATTGTGCAGAGCCAGAAATTCCTCCTGATCCCCCTCTTCCCCAGGCTGAGCCCCTTTCCCAGCTCCTCCTCATCAGACTTGTATTTCCAAATATTCCATGGTCATGGATTCCAGAGCAGAGACTTTGTAACACCCCAAGCCACTGGTGAGGTGAATCCAGGGAAGGGAATTTTCCTTCAGGACCATTCCCTTCACCAACCCAGAGCTTCTCACCCTGGGAACATCCCTGGGTGCAGCATTTTCCTCTCTACCACCATTTCTATAAAACTCAAATGCAAAAACAGGGGTGAGGAGAGAAGGGGAGCAGAGTTTGCAACCAGAGAGGAGATGAACCCAGAGGCAGCAAACAACCCCCAATTTACAATCAGAATGCAACACAATCACTGCAACAGATGTCAAAAAAAGATAAACCCACGGAGCTCTGCACTGCCAAGGATCAGCTCTGCAGGCTGGAGAGCACAGGAATGCTCTGCTTCTGCCTGATGGCCCCTTTTTGGGGGTGTGAGRAGGAACACCACCACGAAAAGCCCCTCCTTGTGCCTGCCCTGCAGCAGATTTACAGCGGGAGCTCTCAGCGAGGCTCAGGTTCGCTCCTGGACCCACGGTGGGGAGGGGAGGCGAGGAGAGAAATTGGTCTTTGAGGAGTGTGGTTGGGAAAAACAGCATCACCCAGCTGGCACGGGGACAGGGCCTGCCTGCCAGAGGCTGGGATAAAGAGGGAAAGCAGGGAGAGCTGCCTGGCAGGAGAGGAGAGGCTGGGGGGAACGATTTCACAAAAGAAAGGCAGAACAAGGGAGGAGAGGTTTTGTGTGCACATCACTCACCTCGTAGTGATAATCCATGCAAGTCAGCTCCCTCCAGCAGCGATCTCCTCGGATTTTAATCAGCCCCTGGGGGGAAAAAAGGGCAAAAATATGGTCACAAATATTTKATTTGACTTCGTTTTGTGCCTCAAGGTGCCAAATTCTGTGGTTAAACTGCAGAGGCTGAAGGAGACCCACGGCACATCCACAGCCTGGGTCCAGGTGCTGTTCCCAAGGGAACAGAATGGATCTGACTCATTCCACTGCCTGGTTACTGAAAATCTGCCATAAATCCTTCTGGAATATGCCAAWTCCCCTTCCAGGAGGAAGCCTCAGCCACACCTGAGCCTTTGCCCAGGTCTGAGCAGCCCAGGGCTCCTGGCATCACTTCCAGCATCCCCGGAAAGCAGCAATGGGAAAAAAACCAGGCTCTGCCCCTGGGATAACACAAACCCCAGCAAGATTCACAATTTKAACATCCAAACCCAGCTCTTTCCCTCCAGCAAAGCCACCTGTGGGACAGGGAGCAGTGCCATGGATCTGGGGATGGGGACACAGAGCTGGACACAGAGATGCAATTAAAATAATTAGAGAAACAAAAGAGGGGCAGGGGGAGGAAGCTGCCAGCCCCAAACACAGCTGGCTGCGCTGCTGACAGCTCTGGTCAGAGGCTGGACCAGCAGGTATCCCCTGCCCGGGGACTGCACAACAACAAGAGGGGACATTTCCAAATCACTGGGTCCATTCCAGGGCTGGCAGCGATACTGGGATTGAATTTCTTTGCCTCRGAGATGAAGAGCAGAAAGGAATCAGTCGGCCAGAGCAGGAAAGACACCTGGGCAGGGATGGGCTGGAGCAGGAAGCCGAGCAATCAAGGCCGGCTTTGATGTCCGGGAGAGGTCCCTGATTAGGATCACAATATCCCAAATTGAGGAAAGCTTCACTAGTCAAAAGGCCGAAGCAGCTCTGTCATCTGCATACAATTAGGGGGTATTCGCCTGCCTCGGACATTGCTTTAATTGTCGCGGTGCTGCCTTCCCCAGCAGAAAACCCCCGGGAGTTTCGGGAAGGTCCCGTGGCTGCTCCAGCGGGAGCATCCTGAGCTCCCTGACATCTGCAGCAGGGAGGGGATCAGACCTTCCAGGGCTAAAATCTGAGCTCMGAGGGGGAGATTCCAGCATTTATGAATTCCACCCAAATTCCCAGAATGGGAACGGGTTGGAAGAGACCACAGYGGCTCCTCTGYTRCACCCTCCCTRCTCACGCTAAAACAAATCTYCACTCGCAGCATTAAATAAAGTTTAACACGTTTGGAGCTCAAAAGAAACTCAAAATCCCAATTAAAGACCCCCCCAGACCTCGGAAATCCCCAGGAATATCCAGTTCCCAGGGTTGTGTGTCAGTCTGACAGCTGAGAGCTCGGGGCAGAGCAGAGTTTATGAACTCCTGCCTGGCACAAAAGGGATGCAAAGTGACAGCACCCAGCATTCCCGGGATGGCAAAGCAGTTTCATCTCCAGGGATTTACCCAGCACCTCTCAGCTCCTTCCCCTCCATCCCTCTGGAGCAGGGACAAGACACCCTGACTGTCAGCAGCCTCCCCAGGCTGTCCTGCCCTCCCCAAAGCGTTTCTAAAGTTACAGGAKGATCTGGTGATAGCATCTCCCAGGATGTGCCGCAGCTCCAGCCCTGCCAGGGCCGGCGCACACTGAGGAAGCTCTGTGCAGGAATGCTGGAATATTAAAACAGGACAGTTATCTTGATGACCTTCCCCTCCTCCCTTCCCCGGGCTGTTATCAAGCCCTATTATTCAGCAGGGATAATTAAAACTCCAATTAAAACGAGGATGGGGAGGGAAAAGCGGCGCTCAGAAAAATCCTGATTTTCCCTGCAATGACTCACTCATCCCTTTTTGTTTACTAGAAAGCTTTCAGACAGGAAAGTCTTCATATCAAAGATGTTTTGCAGCATAAAAAAAAAACCCCTCCCACTCTCATCATGAAGGGGTTTCAAGTCAGCTTTACCCTGAGCTGGCTTCCAGGCCGCTTCACTCCCTCACTGGCACCTGAAATTCCCAGTTTTCCCAAGGATTTGGACCAAGGAAGAAGAGCAGAAGGTGCACAGAACATCTCYGTGCTCCGAGGCTTCAGCTCTGCCCAGGAGAGGCAGGGAAGGAGGAGGAGGAAGCACAGAACCCTGGCACTGCTGAGGCTGGAAGGGATCTCCCAGCTCTGCACATCCAGGGGACCCCCGGAAACGGGGAAGTTTCCAGGAGCACAAATTAAATCCGAGCTCAAGGCAAAGCGACCAGGTGGCCAAGTGAACCAGCAGAGGCCCTTTCACCTCGGTGGCCCGGCTCAGAATGCAGGGTTATTAAATTCCCACTGCCGGGCTGGTGCTGCAGGGACACCGGGGTCGYTCCTGGGGATAATGAGAGCCCCCAGCCTGGGCAGGGGGACCCCGAGGTCCCTGTCACAGGAATTTACAGCAGCAGCAGCACRGAAAATGTTGCCCCTGGATCGAATTAAGCTCCAGAATGAAATATGGGCTCAATTCCTCCTCCCCTGGCAGGTYTGCTCCCTCCAGGGCACGGCTGAGGAGCTGGGGGCAGGATGGAGCAGCAGCACCTGCTTGGACTTGGAAAGCTCCAAACTCCCCAAATGAAGGGGAATTAAATCCAGCAGAGTTTCTCACAGGGCAAGGAAAATTACATTTAGTTTTTTTTGTTTGGGTTTTTTTTTTAATATTGACTTTAATGGTGGATAATAACATTCCTGGGTTTAATCCCTTTGCCCCCACACTGCCTCCATCCACCAGCCCTGCTCTGGAATTGTGGAAYAAAACATTCCCAAAGCAGAGGGAACGCTCCCTTATTTACAGGATGCCAGCAAAGGGAATCCAGGGGGATCCAGCACAGATCCAGGGGGGGATCCAGCCCCCAGCTGAAGGGAGGGAAGRGCTCAGTTCCTGCCTTTCATCTCCCTGTGATGGCTGTGCCCAACTGTGCCCCTTCCAGGCTGCTGTACTTGGGTGATTCAAAGGGAAAAAAAGCCAGAATAATTAAAATGTCATTCAAGCCCTAAGCCCATATGAGTCACTGTTCCAAAAAATATCTGAAAAATTCCTTCAGGAGTGGGGGATAATTATATTCCTCCCTATCTATTGATTTTTCTCTACAATGCAGATGTCAGATTTTCCACAGGGTTTTTTTTTTTTTTTTCTCCTTTTTCTCCTATTTTTTTTCCTCTTTTCCCTGGAGTGAGTGTCAAGGAGGAACAAAGCACTTCTTTGAGACTTTTTCAGCCCAAAATTAATTCTGAAAAAAAATGGTACAGACAGGCCAATAGCACGGGAAGCTGAGCAAAAGCCTGGTGACTCAAGCTATGTCTGCAAAATTCCCTATTGATCCCAGCTCCAGAGGGAAGGGTGGGGAATGGGGCACCCACGTTAYAAATTTAGAGTCAAYTTAAAGACCTTTCTGTGTCCCTGGTGTAGAAAAGATGGGCRAAAACCCACCCAAAATTCCCAACTRAAATTCAGATTTTCATTTTRCTCCTGCTATAAATAAGGAGYGCTTCCAGAGAAAATCCCAGCTCCGTGCACTTCCCACCTCTGCTACCCACAGGAGAAGTGGTTTCACCATCTCTGTGAAAGCCAAACCCCCACCAGGGCATTCTGAGACAAATTTAGACCCCAGYTCGTGGGAGAGGAAGGAGCTTCCCAAGGTGAAATCCAAAAATAAAATCAYTTCAGGATTACAGGGCAGGGCTGGAAGAGGAGAACCTAAATCTGAGGAGTCCAACGAGACCAGCTTCAGCTGGGGGTCTGAAACTCCCGCAGGGCTCCAGGGCTCCAGCCCTTGCACATCTCCCTCCCTGCTGCTGGATCAAGGTCTGTGGTGCAGGAAGGATGAGCTGGATCCTGGGATTTCTGTTCTTTAGGGAATGTCCCACAGGTGACACAGGCACCGCTTCTGTGCCAGCAGCAAACCAAAGGTGTGACCCAGAGCTGCACCTGAGCCTCACTGCGGATTCCTGCTGCTTCCTGCTGCTTCTTCCATGGAAAGAGAGGAGGAGCAGGATGATACTCCATCCCTGGCAGGGTTTGAGGACAGGCTGGATGCAGCAAKCTGGGAYGGTGGGAGGTGTCCCTGCCCATGGGATGGGAATGGATGGGCCCTAGGGCCTGTTCCAACCCAAAGCATGGCATGGTTTCCAATCCCTTGGGCAGGGAAGGACAGCTCTGTGCCCCTCAGCTGGCCCTGCCCAGCTCCAAGCCTGGCACTCCCACACCTCCCTGAGCCCACGGGAAGTGCCCMAGGYCAGGCTGGATGGAGCTGGGAGTCACCTGGGCCAGCAGGAGGAGGGTGTCCTTTTGAGGCTCCTTCCCAACCCAAACCATCCTGCAAGGACCCAGCTGAGCCAACCTGGTCCCTGCTGCCCTGAGGGGCTCTGAGGTGGCCCCAGGATGGGTCCCACCTGCAGGAGGGAGCTCAGGGGAAGCTGCACACCTGCCCTGAGCCAAACCAGTGCCAAACCAGAGCCAAAGCAGAGCCACCACAACCACAGAGCCCCGCATGGACACAAACCCCACAGAATTCCCTGCGGGATGGTGCTGACTTCGCTTCCTTTCATTTGTTTCCCTCCTTCAACTCCCCCACCCCCCCAAAAAAGCCCCTTTGAGAAGGCACCAGCAGCATCTGCGGGGGGCTCAGAAGGCAGCCCGGGAGCAGTGGGTGAAAGGGACYCTGCACAACCCCTGGCACCGGCGGCTCCTGCCTTTTGCAGGCACCGAGGAACAACAAGTCCCCGCTGCCAAGGGCTGCTACCAGACCGAGGGAGAGAGATCAGAGGCACAAAGGAGGTTGCTAAGGAGTCAAGTGTGGGATCCCTGCAGAGAGGAGGAGGCTGCAGCTGGGACGGCAAAGGTCAGAACATTGCAGACATCATTTTCCAAAAATTCCCATGAAGGGCCGGCGCGGGAGCCGGGAGCCGCGCTCGCCCAGGAATAATGAGAGAGGCAGCGAAGAAAGCTCCCTTTCTTCCCTCCTACCCACGCTAATGTAATAAAACAAATTAGAATAATTATTCTCCATTTCAGGGCCATAATGCCCAGGGATCAGGGCACGCCTGTCACCGAGCTGACATCTACATCCGCTGGATTCTGCTGCTCCCCCCCCTTTTCGTATTTCGGGATCGCCCGAATTCCAACTTTTTTATTTGATTCCATTTTACTGCAGGCATCCAGATCCTGTTTGCTTCAAAGTCTTCCTTATTTTTGCCAGAAAGTTCATCTCCCTTCTTAGCTAATCACAGCCCCACCCTTTCCAGTAACCTTTCAAATGCCACCCACGTCCTGACACTTTAAACAGGCTCCAAGCGAAAACAAAACAAGGAACACCGAGAGYTTCGCACCAACCACGGGGTTCTGCGAGGATCTGCTGCAGTGGGTTAAAAGAAGTCATTCTTAACAGAAAAGAAAATTTCAAAACCGTTTAAAAACATATTAAATATCAAGTGATGTATAAATAATCTGGAAGGAATCGATCCTGTTTCTGTGGAAATRCATCGTGGAGAAAGAGGGACAAATCCACAGGGAAAAACTGTGATAATTTAAGAGGGGGGAAAATTGATTATTATCATTCTTTCTGTGCTATTTTTTCCCCCAAAACTGTCACTTTAAATGAACTTTTATCCTCCTGCAAAAGGGGAAAATATCTCTTGTGTAGATTTGAAACAGCAAAGGATTGCAGTTATTTTCTAAGTCTCTGCCTGCCAAAAACTGCTCSCAGCTCCTCTGTTCCTCAGCCACTTCCGAGGATGTTCCTGAACAGCTCAGAGGGGCTGAGCCTGCATTTCGGAAGAGGGGGGACATTTTGACAGAAAGGGAAATCTGGGAAGTGAAGAAAAAAAAAAAAACCACAAATTTTGTTTACAGGAAGCAAAGCAAGGGGAGGCAGGGCCAAGTCACAAATCCCAAGKGCAAAAGATGCTCTTGGGTTTCCCTAAATTCCCTAAATTTCCCTGAACTCCCCCTGAATTCCTCCTCAGAACCTCGTGCATGATGTGAGGAGGAGCAGAGGGAGCAGCTCCTGGGAAGGGCTCTCCAAACTGAGAGGATAAAAGGGGGAACAAAACCCTTCCTGAGGGAGCCCAGCCCAGACCCCGCAGGTTTTCAGGGCATCCCACAGAGAAGGTGCTGAGGGCACTGCACACAGGGCAGGTTATTAAAGAAAAACACATTTCTGTTGTAAAGAATAAAATTMTTACAGAACACACCTATTAAAGGATCCCATTCCTGGGACAARCCCAAAGTTTGGGATTGGGCTCATGGCCCCAGGACCCATCTGGACACAGACCCCGGAGTCTTCCCAGCCCCAACACCTGCAGCAGCCAGGCAGAGATTGGCAGCTTTAAACCTGAATTTCCTTGCTTTGGGCACTTTTAAATTAAAGTGGTAATGTGCTTTAAATCCCGTTTCCCTGGTTTTTCACTCGGCTCCTCAACCCTTTCCTGCAGAAACTAATCAAGATGTCTCAGACTCACACTCCCTGCTCCAGCCACCTTTCCCTGGTAACTCATTCCATATGSCTGGGAGCCTTTGTGAGGCACAGCTCCACCCTCATTCCCTGCTCATTCCCAGTTTCCCAACGTGCTGYTGCACCCCCAAAGCTCCCCCATCTCTGGGCATCCACAGCAGGGATAATTATTCCCTGTTTCCCAGAGAAGCTTCCATCCCTGGAAGTGTCCAAGCTTGGATCACCCATGACAGTGGAAGGTTGGAAGTGGGTGAGTTTTAGGATCCTTTCCAAGCCCAACCATTCCATGACAATATTCCTTGGACAGGACACCATCAAGTGACCCAGGAGCCCCTGGGATAATGGACACATCCCAGCAGTGCTGAGAGATCCAGGGAAGWGCTGCTGGGCACCAGGATTCCCATGGATCAGCCAGGGAATGTTGCTCCTGCCAGCCAGGAAAAGCAGAGACACCAGGGGCAGCCCCCAGCACTGCCCCCTCACCCACTGCAGGAGGAACCTGCTGCTCCAGGACTCTTCCCAAAGCCCCCTGAGATGCCATTCCCATCCCTTTCCCTGTGCTCCTGCAGCTCCAGCTGTGCTCAGTGCTGCTGCAGGTGTTGATGACAACCAWATTTCTCACATTTCTGAGCCCGTGCTCCCACAGCTCCCCTCAGCCCCTGCACTGATGGAGAAACAGGAACTTCTCTTTTATGGTTTGCTTTAAACAATCCCTGACGACTTCCAGGGCACGAGGAGCTACTCCAGGCTTTCCCCAGGATGCTGTTGGCAATTCATCAGCTCCAGCCCAGCCCTGGGCAGGAATCTGGGCTCTCACCTGCAGCAGGGAATTCCCCAGGATCCCCCATGGGCTCCATGGAGCTTCATCTGCTCTCAAGGCCTTGCAGGAAAAGCCCAGGACTAAGCTTTGCTGAACGGGGTTTTAGCCACAAGTTGTATTTGATGGAGAGCTCCTGAGCCAGGCTGCTGCCCAAAAAAACCCCAAAACAACCCCAAAATGAAGCAGAAACTCTCCCACCTGGGAGGGAAAGCCTCACCTTGGAAGCACAGGATGGGAATTCCATCAGAAGCTCCCCCAAAAKCTCCAGGCAGAGCTGGAACCAGKGAGACTGGGCTTTGGGAATCCACAGGATTCAGGGAGATGGGAAGCACAGCCTCAGCCAATCCCTTCTTAGGGAATCAGGGGTTACCAAACTCTGCACTTTGGGAAAAGGGCTGCCAGGAGCCCCCTGAGGACCCCCAGCCTGCAGGGAGGGGCTCAGAGAAGGGGCTGACACCACCCCAAACCCATCCAGGAAATGGAGCAGCTGGAGAACCAACTCTGCCTGCTGGATCAAATATTTGTGTTTGCTGGAGAGAGGGACAGGGCTTGGAGAGCACAGCAGAGTCCCCAGGTGACAAAAGCCCTCAGTGCCACCAGGCCAAGGACCCTGCTGGCAGTGGGGCTGCTCCTCTTGGCAAATCCCTGGGGCTTCGTTAGAATGGAATCACAGAATTATCCAGGCTGGAAGAGACCTCCAGGAGCATCCAGTGCAACCAGCACCCCTAAACCWCATCCCCAAGTGCCACACCCAGTGTCTCAAACACTTCCATGGTGACTCCACCACCTCCCTGGGCAACTCATKCCAGTGCTGCCCRTTCCTTCAGGGAAAAAGAAACAATTCTGATATTTAATCTGACCCTCCTGGTGCAAGCTGGAGCTGTTTCCTCTCCTCCCTTCACCCGAGGAGGGGCAGAAATCCCAGCACACCCCTTTGCCTCCCMCCTCGGGACTCTGATGGGATCACAAACCCCTACTCTGCATCTTCCAAGCCTGGAGTGACAGAGAGTCACAAACACAGCGATGAAGCCATCAAACCACCCGGCTCTTCCGAGGGAAAGCAGCCCTGCAAATGTGTGTTTGCATCACTCACTGCCTAACGAGCTGCTGCCTCACACAAAGGGCCCCTATTCTGTTGCCTCAGCGTGTTCCTGGGAAGCATCCCTCTTTACATCCTGCTCTAATGGATGATTAGGAACATCAAACATATAGATTGAATCACGTAATTATGCCTTTTAAAAAGGCAGCAATATTTGAGCTCAGCCCAGCACTGGCTGCCAATCAAACCTCGGCGGCAGAGCCTGCCTGAGCTCCTCAGCTCCCACCACAGCCAGGATTATCCCACTTCTCCTGTGCTGTGTCACCCCTAAACAAGCCCAGCCAGCTCCTGTGCACAACAGAGCAAGGTCTGGACGTGATTTTTTGGAGGAGGTTCAGCCAGGAAACAGCAAAACTCCTTAATCATGAAATGGTTTATATTGGGAGAGACCTCAGAGATCATCTCGTTCCAAGCTCTCCTCCTCCAAACCCAGCCAGGCTTGCTCAGGGCAAAGTCCCAGGTTGYCAGAGCTCCACGTGGAGAAAGATCCCAAAGAGGAGCCCCTGAATGGAGGGGAAAGGGGCTGGCAAGTGAAATCAGCCCCGTGGTTCAGGAGGTGACCATGGAAAACAGGAGAGCGCTGGGGTGAGAACCTGGAGAGTAGACAGCACCTCACCCTCCCAAGGAACACTTCCAAAATGCTCCCCTAACACCCAGCACGAGGTGAGGAAAGCCCAGCTGCCCCCAGGGAATGCTGCTGGCTTGGAGGATTTCCCAAGCAAAGCCTCACCCCCACCAGCCTGAAGAATCCCAGGAGAACCACAYGGGGAAGCTGCAGAGAACACAAGCACTGCCAATCCCACCCCTGCAAAAACCCCTTCAGACACTCTGGTGTCAGCTCAGCTCCTGGCCAGGTCAGGAGGAAACCAAAGATCCACCTGGATTCCAGGAGGATCCTTCCCCATTCCTGCTGCCTGCCAGCACCATTCCCCCAGCCCAGGAGAAATCCTACACGAGTTTGGGYCCCAAAACATTAAAGATCCATCAATCACTCRCTTGTGGGGGTYCCCATTTMRTGACCTTTCCATGTTTTCCTCTCCYGTGCCTGTTAGTGATRTATCAGCATCCCAGGCACACAGGGACAYGTCTCTTCCCAAAATATCAGGTGTTATTGCTCTCCTGGTGAAGCTGAGAGCAGAGGTAACGGGGATAGAGATGTTTGGGAAGTGCAGTTTTCCTTCATGTCCAGCCTGTCCCATAATTCAGAATATAGGACACCCATCAGCAGGGAAAAAGCACAGGCAGATCCCAGTTTAGAAGAAAGCAGGATGCAAACTGGTGATCAGATCAATTTTTAAGGAAATTAGGGATGTTTTGCCACACTTGGTGTCAATTCACCCAACAATCCACATCACACAATCCTGGGATCACTGAGGCTGGGAGAGACCTCCAAGATCACCATCCTGTGACCAATCCCCAGGCTGTCCATCAGAGCAGAGCCCTGAGTGCCACATCCAGGCATCCCCTGAATCCAGAGAAGCACCAAGATGCTGGGATTCAGCCTCTGCTGACATTTGCTTAAAATGCCCCAAATAAAACCTTCACCCTGAGACCCCTGAAAAAATTCCAAGCCAAAACCCCCAAAAAACCCCCCAATCATTCCTCCTACAGTGAGATCCTCAGCTTTAAAGTTTTGGGATGTTCTGGAASGTCCAAGCAGATGGAGCTGATGGAGAACACCCCTTCCACACCCTGATTTTAACAGGGATGTGTCAGTTCCTGGAGGATTCCCTCACAAGCTGCTTGGGAATTCCCTCTGGCACCGGGACAATTGTTCTGTTTGGAATCACAGAGCAGAGAGTGACAGCTCAGAAAAGCAAAAACAAAGGAGAAGAAATCCCGGGAAAGCTGGGGATTACCCACTGGATTCCAGCAGTCTGCTGGAAAAGCCACAGGGCCCAACACTTCCCTTGAATTCCTTGGGAAGAGCCACCCAAGAGCAGCACCAGCACATCCACAGGGATCATCCCCTCCTGCTTTTCCTGCTCCAAACAGAACCAGGAGCCAGCTGGAGCATGCTGAGGATGAGAGCAGGAAACTTCTCCTCCTAACCAGGAAAATTCCCAAACCAATGGATCCTGAGACACTGGGACTGGGACAATTCCCAGCTGGGATGGGCCCTCCCTGCTGCTGTCACCTCCAGGAATTGCCACTCACCGCTCCGAGCATGATCCTGAAAATSAGCCAGCGGAAGCTCCAGATGACAACTCTGGAAGGAGGAGAGCCCTGGGGCAGGCGGGACAGCCTCCAGAGGGGGCACAGGAATATCCCCAGGAATCCTGTCTCCAGGAGCTGTGATTCCCATCCTGCAGGGCCAACAAGAAGCGGAGAAGGAAATGATTATGGTGTGAAGTGATTATGGTGCGAGTGCTGGGACTTATCCTGGAATTCAATAAATGGAAGGATTAAAATTAAAAAAAAAACCACCTTGAATGCTTTTTGAGGTTAATTTGGAGGAGATCAGGCACCAGCTGCCCTCACACATCCCACAGCAGGGCTTTGAAGCTTTGGGGTTGTGCTGTTCTTCTCCAAGCACAAACTGCWCACAAGGGGGGCTTTAATAAAAATTAATAACTTCTGTGAAGCAGAAATAAATGAGATTTAAGTGCCCTGGGAGGTGGCACAGGACAACCCAGCAATGCCTCTAGTTGTGGATGGATCCAGCAGTGCCATGGACTGGGCTGGATTTGTGCCAAAATGGGGCAGTTTTGGTTTCAAACAATAGTGATTAATATCCCATTAGGTCTTGCCATCATCAACATTCAGGGCAATGAGAAGTCTGGAATTTTAATCACAAAAAAAAAAAAAATGAAATCAAAATGGTACCAAATTTTTCCATTAGGCCACTTTTACCAGTTGCTGGATTCTGCACATCCCTGTATTGAACAAAATTACTCTGGACTGAGCTCAAAGCYCATGGAAYMCCACCATGAATCCATTCCCTGGATCCTGGGAGCAGACAGACTCCACCTAATCCATGCAAATCTGTATTTTGCATTTTCTGCTGCTCCATCCCAGCCTATAAATATTGGAATGATAATTCCAGGAGAGGCAGAACACACAGCTCTGTTTTGACAGGTGAAGTCCAACCCCCACCATGTCTGCAAGCACCAATTTCTCCCTGCCAAAACTGAATTGCTGCAGCTYTGTCCCACCTCCAATTATTCTGATTCTCAGACATTTCTGTCTGATAGACTTGTACTCTGGTTTAACGAAACCGTTTTTAAAAAAAGACATCAAATGGCACATTGGTGAGGAGAATTCCTGAAAATTCCTTGCTGGAGCCAAAGTAAGGCACTGATATTCTCAGCTCTGTCAATTAAACCAGGCAGTGTCCATGGCTCCTGCTCCTTCCCAAGGTTTCTCCAGGCACTTTCACCASTTTAATCCTTAACTCCCTTCACCCAGCCCAAAAAGGCAGGAAAACACATTCCAAACCCATTCCAAACCCATCCATCCCTCCCAGCTTCAGCCTGAGCCCCTGATCCCCTCACCCCAAGATTTTTCCAGCCCCTGATTCGATGTTGTCACACAAGAAAAACCACTTTGAATTTGCTTTAAAATATTTCCAATACCAGTCGTGAAACCTTTTTTTTTTTATCTTAATGTGCAAAAACCCCTTAAATCAAAAGGGAATTTTTAAAACTCAAATTATTACACATCAAAGCCATTTCAAACTCCCCCTCCTCTCCCTCCACACATCCTTTGGTTCCCAGCACAGCCCCCCTCCCCTCCCCAGATGCACAAATTAATGTTTCTGGGAGGAGAAGCAAGGAATATTGTCCCAAAAAGCAGCTGCAGCAGGAAAGCAGCGGCTCATCCCAAAAAAGTGAAAGGTTAATTGTGCCTGAACCCAGCTCCGGGGCTGACTGGCACCAAAAGGGTCGTAGATCTCCCTCASTGCTGCCAGCACAAGAATCCCACTGTTAGCCCTGTTTTCATATGGAAATCACCACCCTGCCCCGCTGGGGATGGGTGTCGGGGTGGGATCCAAACCCCTGCATCCCTGCGCATCCCTCCCCTCACTGCAGCAGCTCCCCCTGCTTTAATTCACCCCCGAATCCCGGGAAYGGGGCGCACAGGGATGCTGTGACCCTGCCCGCAATCCCCGCACATCCCGCGGCTGCGGGAGGATGCTCCCAGCACCCAGCAGGGGCCAAGCCAAGCCTTGCCAAGCCGAGCTTTCCTGGCATGTCCCCGGAGCACGAGTTGAGCCTTGCACCTGTGCTTTTATCCCTCGGCTGGGCTGGAGCCCTGGCACCGGGCGGCACCGCGGGGCGGGCACGGAGCAGCGCGGGGTAAACAGCGCTGCCGGCTGCTGGCACCGCGCTCGGCTGCTAAGCCGGGCTTAACTGCAACTGCAGCCACGGATAAACTCGGCTCGCAGGATGGGGAAGGAGTCTGGGTGCCCAAAATCCCCCAGTTCGGGGTTAAATCCTGCCCGGCTCTGGTGAGGGCACACGTGGGGCTGTGCTCCTGCCTCGGGGCACATCACAAGGCTCTGCTAAAACCAGGTTTAGGGGCACATCCCAGATCAGATGGGAGAGGCTCTGGTTTATTCACAACCCCCTTCCTGAGTGACGGAGTCTCCACAGCTGCCCGTGTGGGATCAGTTTTCTGGGATACATCACCCACTGTGCTTCTTCCGAGCCCCCATCCATCATCCATCCATGCATCCAATCCATCCCATCCTCACCCTGGACCTCTCCTGCCCAAAGCCTTCCTTCTCCCCAAACCCTTCTCCATCCAGCACAGATTCATCCTGACCATAATCTGGTTTTTTTTTTGTTGTTTTTTTTTAATTCCTAGAAAAACATGAAGCTTGGAGAAGACCTCCAAGCCCACTCCTCTCTCATCTCATGCAAACAGAGCTGCTGGTTTCTGCTCCATGGCCTGTGGGAGTGCTGGGATTATCCCAGATGCTCCTGYGCTGTGGTTTCTATAAAAATTCCAGCTCAATCAGGAAAGATTTGAGGCTATGAACATGCTGAACACCACAAGTGAATCCCCAGCCCGGTGGATGAGGGAGGAGCTGGGCTCCAGCTCAGGGCTGTAAGATGATACCAGGCCCAAGATTAGCAAATCCATCAGCAGAACCTCCCGTYCCTCCCCGCTGACTCACGCACAGTTGTTCACATCTGCCCCGAAAGCCTCCGACTCCAAAYCCTTCGGATTCTTAGACAGGTCTGAGGCCGGAGCCAGGTCCCTGCTGAGGTTTGAGTGTTGTCACCTCTGAGCACCATCCAGGGATCACAGACAACAGGGACACCAGGAGGGACCAGCCGGGTCACCCCAGCTGGCAGGGGAGCAGCTGGCTCCTCACTGACCCTCCCAGCTCT
>CADDXX010001352.1:33061-45132 GCA_902810485.1 Alauda arvensis
CCCTGTGCCATGAAGGAGTTTTGGGTTTTTGTTTTTTGCTCCTCATTTGAAGCAGCAGCTTTTTGCATTTCTCTGGCAACCGCTGGAATGGACCACATGAAAACAACAATCAGCCAGGCCAGTGACAAGTGATATTAAACAGCTCCTCACAGATGTCCCAGCACCACCAAACTCGCTCGCCCTGTCAGGGATCCAAATGACTTCAGTGCCTAAARTGAACCAGATGAATGATTTCAGCCCTCACTCTGCACTTATTAAATCAGGCTGGAAAAGCCTGCAGTGCTTYGGGGTGGGAGGGACCATCAGGATCATCGTGTTCATGCCCCAGAACAGAAGGATCCAGCAAAAAAAAAAAGCAGTTTTTAAAGTGTTCGGCGATGTAAAACGAACCTGGAATTGTAAAACTGTAAAAAGCAGGTACAGCTCAGGGATTCTCCACACAAATAATCATCCATGCCCTAAAACCTGGGAAAATACCCTGCCACTGCTTTAATCCTGCCATGCCAAGTGCAGGGCAGCACCTCCTGCTCCAGGAATGAATCCAGKTTCTCCACAGAAATCACTGCCCAGGCTTTGATGCAAAGGCTCAGTCACTGATGGGGAACTCGTCAGGGAGGCTGGGGGCTGGAATTCCCTGCCTGGAAGCACGTGGGGAGGCAGCTGGAACAGCAGCACTGCTTATCCTGGTGATTTATCAACCACCTGAGGCCACGGCTGGCACCCCAGTGACACCCGGGGGGAACACGAGGGAGAAATGTTCTGGGTAAAAATCATYTGAAATGAGAAAAGGGAACCMAATCCAAATTAAAMTATTTGTTATTTGGTAAAATAATTRTYAMCCAGCCAGTTTTTAAGTGGTTTTTATACACAAAAATASTCTTTTTTTATAGAATTACAATGATTTCGGCTGGAAGGGACYTTAAAAATAATCTCATTSCAAATTCTCAGYTGGGCTAGGAAAGGATTGAAGAGATCAACCCTTTATAAAGTGAGAGTTTCCCACTCTGAGYGACCACATAAAGCACAGATATTCAAGAGAAATCGTTTTTTGAAGTATCTAAAAATGTGGAAATGAAGAGGAGAGACCACAGCAAAGCTTCCCAAAGGAGGGAAAGCTGCATTTCCAAAGAAGAGCCCAGATCCTGCTCCTGGTGCATCTTCAGAGGGGAGTTTTCAGCATCTGTGGCATCCCAGGACTCAAAAATTAATTCAAACATCTCAAGATATTCCTGTACAGGAAAATTTCCCAARGAGAAAGTGCTGACCCTTAAAGAGCAGCTTTGGGAGCTGGTTTAATTTCATTTTCCTTTAAAGCCTCACCAAGGAGAAGTTCAAAATGCTGTTTGTGGCTGAGTTAAAAGGTRCTCAATAAAAACCTCCAGCGAATCCTTCTGGCCATAAATCCAAAAGGTAAAGATTGTGCAACACCAGTCCTTCATATTTAATAATAACAAACAGATGGGAAAATATTCCAATCAATTATTTGAACTGTCCAAGCCGTGTGCCAGAATGTCCTGGCCAAACTCCCCTGCTTTAACCATCTCTGGAGCATTTTCCCTGCGGATCTCTGAGCTCTCCCTGTACCTGCAGGGGGGAATATCAGTATCCAGTCCCTTCCTTTGAAAATCAGGTTAAAAAAGAGATGAAATCACCCTGGAGCTGCCCCTAGGGCTGACACAGCACAGCCAAACACGAGAAAGGGTTTTCCATGATAGAGAAGGAGCTGCAGCATGGATCAAACACCCAGCAGCCCATGGAGAACCCCAGGGATGGGGATTTTTATGGATCACCCCTGATTTSAGGGGGTGATTTACATCCCAAACGACACTTGGGGATTGAACTCTCCAGGCTCAGAGCACCCACAGCTCCCAGCTCCCATCCCCAGGGCTCTGACAGCCAAAACTCCTGGAAATCCTGGAGATTTTGGGGACAAAGCTCCATGTGCTGTGCCCAGGGAGGTGCAGGAGAGGGGGAATGGCCCCAGAGCCACCCTCGGGCAGGGCCAGCTCACATCGGGGCCATCCCATGGGAACACCCACCCCAGAGCTGGGCTTGCTGCAGCTCACATTTAAAGGGCTGATTCTAAAACATCAAATCTTGACTTTAAAGTGTTCTTCTCCTCCCCCTCTCCCTGGCCACTGTCTGTAGGAAAAGCTGAAGGAGGCAGGAGAATGTGAGCAGGAATGTCATTGGGAATATTAAGAAGCCACATAAATGAGAATAGAAAATGTTGGTATTACACGTTGTGATAAAGGGGGGAAAAGCAGGATTTTAAAGCTCAGCAAGGGACAGATGGGAAGAGCTCCAGCCCTGCATTATCCTCTCATGTATTCCCTATCCCATCCCCTGGGAATTCCTGTCTCTCCAGGCTGTGCTCTCCCCTGGCTGGGCACATCCYAGTGCCCTGACACTGTCCCACATTCACACCTGGGATTTCCTGCTGTKTCCCAACCTGTATTTCATGGAATAAAAAGGTCCTGGTGACAATGCGTGACAAAGGGCAGAGGTGTCACTCTGGGTTCCCCCTCCCAAAACAACAGCATTCCCTCAGGAACCCAAAACAAGGCACAAGATCCATTTCCCTGGACATTTCTGCCCCTCATCCTTCACCTTTTCCAGCTCTTTTCCCCACTGAGGATCCTTTCACACCTCCTCCCACTCTAAGGGACCACAAAAGCACAGATATTAAAGATAAATTATTTCTGAAGTAGCTAAAAACGTGGAATTAAAGAGAAGAGGCACCAAAATCCCCAATTAGGTCACCCTGGAGCCTYCTCTCCTCCAGGCTACAACAAGGACAGGCAATTTTGGGATGCATCCAGGCCCACCCTTTAAAAAAGAAGAGGAAAACACCAGAGAGTTTCACAAAATTTGGATTTTGGAGCTGACTGCTCCGAGTCCAGGCACGGGAGCTGAGGTGCAGAGGAGATTGCAGAGCTGGGATTTTGCTTTGAAAGCACTGACACTCATCTGCCTGGAGCAGCAGCAAAAATGCACCTTGGCTCCTCGCAGCTTCCCAGGGATGGCTCARCCCTGCGGTTTCACCCGGCTCAGGGATGGGAAAAAAAAACCCATGAGAAAAAGGATTGTGCTGGGCTTAAAGTAAATAAATGAATCCTTGAGGAGCTCCAGGGGTGGGTGCAGTGAGGGGGTGGCCAGAAATATTTTGGCTAGGTAGCACTGCCCTGCGCTCAGGAATGGGAACAGGGGGCTGGGACAGCCCAGGACACTGCAGGAAACCGAGGCAGCCCACACAGGGCTCAGCAGGGAGCAGCCTGGCCTGGTGTGCAGAGATGCCACAAATGACAGGAAAACACAAAAAAAATAAAAKAGTTCAGCTCCCAGGAAATTCCTGTCCACAAACAAACCTTGGGGACAGCAGGAGAAGGGGCAGCTCCATTCCTGAGCTCAAGCACAACACCCATTTTCTGCTCTTTTCCTTTGGGTTTTGTACATTGGGACTGATTTAACCCCAAATCAGGAGCTCAGATGATGCAGTGAAACCCCATAAAGTCCCTTCCAACCCTGACTCTTAATGATGCTCAGTCMTTAATGAGCTCCTGCTCCCACTGAAAGGGAGGAGGGCAGGGAAATACAGAAAATTTGGTTACTGAAATGTTCTTCACATGCACAAACTCACTGAACCATTTCTGTTACCACTGAAGTCTAAATCTGTATTTATCTCTCAACTACGACACATTTCCTTCCTAATTTAAAGATGGCAAGGCAAAAAAGAACGGCATCAATTCCAGAAATCCTGACTTTCCTTTTGCTGATGCAGAAATCTGCTCAACCCCAGCACAGTCCCACAAATAATACCAAGGAAAGGACACTTTTAGGCCAGAGGAACTTCAAGAAGAAATGCACACACAGCTCCATTCACGGAGTTTGTTCCCTGCTCCGGGCAGATGAAGGAGCCTGGATTCAGAGGAAGATCAAACTTGACCTCTGGCTCTCCCTTCCACCAGTTCTGATGCACGGAGGGAACACAGAAAATGCCATAAACCTCAAAACAGAGACTTGTGAGGAACCCCAGAGAATTCCAAAAGAGGCTCTGCCAGCATAAATACAATTCAACAATATTTAACCTTCAGCAGCATYGAGCTGTCAAATAAATATCCCTAAGAAGACAACTTAAAAGAAGGGAAAACAACCCATCCCACACCATTCCTTCTCCTCCTTCCAGCAGGAATAAAGGGATAAGAATAGATAAGAACACAGGACAAAAGTCCTGGAAAAAAAGCCTTAATTTTATTGCTCAAACCAATGGATTTTTAATCCATGGCCAAAAGAAAGTRCCAGATATGAATGGACAGGATAATTTGATTTTTTTTTTCCATTTCCATTGCAGTGGAATCCTGCAGCGAGATGGAGAAGCTGCTCCAGACCAAGAGCTTCTTTTCAAGCCTCTCACTGACTGAAAAAAGACAAAAAATCGAGGCCATTTAAGCTGGCCCAAACTTCTTCTCTGCCCATCAAACATTCCTGATGGAAAGGAACCAAAATCCATGAACTTCCACCCAAACATCCCCACCCCGGATCAATTAAGAGAACGGAGAATATCCCAAAAATTGAATTCCTCAAAATGGGTCCAACTTCCTCAGAACTTCCCCACACAATTCCCAGCTGCTTTGGCATGTCCAATGCCAAGATCTGAACCCTTTAATTAATAATTCTCCCACAGAAGAACATCCACCAGGACTCCTCATCCCCAGGGACAATGGAGCTCCAGAACGCCATAGGAAGGGCTGGAATCAGCCCCATAAATCACTGCCAGGAAACTCTTATGGGATGCAGATCAGGGCAGAGAAAGGGCAGGGAATGGGAATGAGCCACAGATAAATCAGATTTTGGAAATGACAGTGGATAATGGAAAAGAAAAACTCCAGCAGTTCCCTGGATGCCCTTTGGTTCACTGTGATTATCCAGGGGTTACTCTGCTCATGGAGCTTTATTTAACTGCAGGAAAATACAAAATATATAAACCAAACTTCTTCCCCCTGTGCCAGAGCTGAACTTTGGAAGGAAGCAAGCCTTGAAGGCAGCTCTGCCCAGCTCTCATCCTCCCTCCATCCCAARCCTGGAGACAGCACAGGGAATTTGAACAGCTCCATGCTGAGCAGTGTCAGCCTGTGGGAGCCAGCACGGATCCACTGTTTTCACTGGAGCCTCCCCAGCCTGTCTTTATCACTAAAAATCAGGAGAAAACCCTCTGATCTCCCACTTTTGAGGTGGATTCTGCTTTTAGGTGGGTTCTGGGCTCACAAAACATTCCCTAGAGCTGATGGTTYCCAGGTGAAGCCAAGCAGGGGGAATTTCCCTGGAGTTTGGGACAACTGGGAAACACTGCAGGGACAAAAAGTGCCAAAATTGGCATCTCCAGATCCTGCAAGCACAACGGTTTAAAACCCAGCAGAATTCCATAAATCAGGTGGAGAGCAGGGCTGGGACAGTGGGAGGTGTCCCTGTCCATGGAACAAGATGAGCTTTGAGGTCCCTTCCAACCCAAACCATTCCATGATTCCATAAAATAAAGCCAATATCCTCTGCTGTAACACCTGCCAAAAATCCTCTCTAAAATGATTGTCTGGGTTTGGTYTTCTGAAAAACAGAGCAAAAGGCTCTGAAATAATCAGAGAATTCACATTTACAGGAGCACTTTGTGTGGGTATCACAGGTCAGCCCTGCTGGGGGACTTGACCCTGGTTTTCCAGAGGGAAAATTCATCCTTTGTAATGGGAACAACCAAAAGGAGGGAGAAGCAACAGCTCCCAGGATGTTTGTGGAGTTGCAGCAGGCTCAGAGCAGTCCCACATCCCTGATTTCCTTTTCCAAATCCTTCTGWGCCACAGGACATGGGAGAACCCTGCAGGTGACACTGGCCATGCCACAGCTCCCATCCCTGCTCCCTGCAAACCCACCCCCAATCCCAGCACAGCCTGGGCAGGAAGGGCTCAGCTTTCCTGGAGGATGCACAAAATGAGGATTTAAATATATTAACTGTAAATATAAAATTATATATTATATAAATAATATAATTTAATATATTTTTATATAAAAATATATTTAAATCTATTAAAATTCCCACTCCCTGAAGGAGAGGGGGAATCAATCACTCCCTCCCAGCCACATTCCAGCTGGGGAATTCCATGGGGTCTCCCCAAACCCCAGAGCAGTGGGTGCTGTGTCCAGGCCACCCCTGAGCACTGTCCCCATCACTGTCACACCAGCTGAACCTCAGCCCAAAGCAGTGGCAGCATTTTCATGCTGGGCAGCAGTTCCCTGGTTTAGAGTGAATTTGGGACAAGCTTTTCTTGGAAAAAAAACAAATAAAAACAACCCCTTTTTCAGCACAAACAGGAGCAACCAGCCCAAGCTGGGATGTTTGGACATCAAACCCTCCCCAGAACGTGAGCTGCAGCTCAGCCCCACCTCGCTGGGAAGAGGCTGCTGTAAGATTTTGGTATTTTTTAAAGGACTGAGCTGGCACTTCCCTGAACTCCAGGCTTGCTCCTGCTCCTGCACAGAAGGAGAAGTGGGAGCAGGCAGAAAGGCGTGGGTTTAATGGGAGGCTTAGCACAAATCCAGGGTAAGCTCRGGAGAGATAACAGAGGCCCCTGGGAGATAAGAGCAGGTGCTGGCTTGATAAGGAGCCCAGGAGAGCTCAGGGCCAGCACCAAACTCTGCAGGTGAACCTGGGAACAGGTTCAGYCTTACACAGCAAGAGCAATTACAGCTAATTAACTAATTGCCTTTTCCCTGGTGTAGAATCATGAATGGTTTGGGTGGGAAGGGACCTTTGAGCACATCCAGTTCCAATCCCAGCACTCTCCACTACCCCAGGCTGCTCCAGCCTGGCCTTGGACACTTGCAGGGATCCAGGRGCAGCCACAGCTTCTCTGGGAAAGCCATTCCAGCCTCTCCCTCCCTCCCAGGGAGGAATTCCTTCCCAATATCCCATCTATCCTTGCCCTTTATCCTGTCACTATCTGTCCATACCAAAAGTGCTTTTCCCTCTTTTTTAACCCAATCCAAGCCAGGAAATAATTCCCTCAGCCACATCCAACACCAGACACTTCCCATCTAACTGCAGGCCACATCTTCCCAAATTATGGGAGACCAGGACCCAGCTCTCTGCTTTGCAGCTCATATTGGAAACAATTCCAATGAACTTGGCAACACTTCAGTCTCAGAGCCTTAACGAAGGACATCCCCACCCCTGGCAGTCACCCAGCCCAATTCACCTCTTCTGATGGACAGCATGGAATGCCAGGATCATGGGGAAAGACCTCCAGCATCACCAAGCCCATTTTTAGACCAAGATCACGAAATCCCAGAGTCACAGGGATTTCCAACTGATTTTCCAGCCATGCTGAGGCTGGAAAAGCCCTCCAGGACCATGGAGTCCAAGCTGTGCCCACCCTGTCCCCAACCCAGAGTGCCACACCCAGGAATTCCTTGGACACCTCCATGGATGGGCACTCCCAACCTTCCTGAGCAGTTCCAACGCCTGACCAGCCCTTCCATGGAGAAACTCTCCCCGAATTTCTGCCAGGAACAGAAGCCCTGCCTGCAGAARCCATTTCTGTTTGTTTCCCTTTTCCCAAGGCTGGGCCAAGAGCCGGTCACGAGGGCTGTGCAGAAACAATCTGCTCAGGGAAAGGCTCTCCCAGTTTCTGCAAGGCCAGCGTTCCCATTCCACCCACTTACATTCCTGGATTAAGGGAAAATAAAATCACATCCGCAGGCCGCCGAGCAGTGACACAGGTCGAGATCCAGGAGCATGGCAGAGGGCTGGAAGAACATTCCACGCATGGAAAGCCCTTTGGAGAAAGCTCTGCCCTCCCTTCCAGCACCACCCTTTCCATCAGGCCTCGTTAAGGAGTATTTTATCCCTTCAGCTCATTTGCATAATTGCCGCAATCAGAGGCRCTGCTTCGCTGTAATAACTTTAATGGCAGATTTTTCCTTAAACATTCTTTTGTGAAATGCACCCAGGTCCGTGTGCCAGGGGGRAAACAGGCAGGAGGTGACATCTGGGGTGTGGAGAGGCACCAGATGCTTTTTGTTTTGGGATCATTTCTCCTTTATCATGCTCAAGGTGCACCCAAGAACCAAAATATTTGTCAATTAAACAGCAGCCTGGTTGATACTTTGGGGAATCTCTTGCTTTTTTCCCCCGTTAATTTTGCTACTGTTGTCTTATTAGGAAGGGATCTGGCTCATTTCCAGGCTAAAACCAGGTTTTGGAAGGGACAGTCCAAATCTCAGCCTTTGGTTTGGCTTTACAGAACCCTGGGATGGTGTGGGTTGGAAGAGACCTCAAAGCCCATCCCATCCCAACCCTGCCATGGGCAGGGCCACCTTCCACCAGAGGTTCTTCCTGAGAAGTTGGAGCTCTGGCCCAACCCCTCAAGCCCATGGAGATAACACCTCCAAGGCTTCAGCASCCTTGCAAGGTTTATTTTGAAGACAGGCAAGAACCACTGGCCTAATTTTCAATACAAAGCACAGAGAAAACAAGCTGAGATCCAGCCAGGAGTTCCACCCTCCAGCTCCTGCCCGCGACCCCGAGCTCTGTGTCCTCCAGAAATCCCAATTTCACACCAAACCCTGGCTGCTCCACCAGCTCCATCCTGCTGGGATGCTCCTCATGGAAAGCTTCCCCAGGAGCASCGTGGCTTTGCCCAAGCAGCAGGAGATTTTGGGGGAACCCTTCCCCTAACAGAGGTTTGAGCCAGGCTCAAGCGAAAGCCCCGCTGCCCTTTAACGCAGGCCTAACAACATCAAACCCAACCATGGGGTGAGGCTGGGCAGGGAATCAGACAAGCCATAAATCAGAGCAGAGGATATGAATTCTGTGCAGCACTTGGGGTTAACGTGGGTCTGGAAGCAGTTTAGGGAAAACCTGGAGTGGCTAAGGGCCAGCTCCGAGCCGAGCTGCTCGGCCCTAATCGTTTCCTTCAGGCAGGCTACTCCAGCTCACTAATAGGTTTTAATAAAAACTTCCAATTGGGCCAGTAAACCCCTCATTAAGCTGTTTTTAAAGCATGAATTTAAGAGGGCCGGGGGTAAAAGGTCAGGGGGAGTTTTTAATTCAGACCGGCTGGCAAAAGGTGCTGTTGTGATTGAAAACACCAGAGTTCAAGTGTCCAGGGCCACATAAACATCCGACTCTGTCACTAGACCTGCTTAAGTGACAGCTTGAAAAATAGATTTAATAAGACAGAGAGAAAAGTTTCCCACTCTTACACCAGCACCAGCAGATCCCAATATCAGGCAGGAACAGGAAGGGTCGGGAAGCAGCTCCAGCCCTCCCATCCTGGGCTGGGGGGGGATGGATAAAGAGCAGCTGGGTGTCCTGCCATTCCCAGGGGCTCTGGGACACTGGGATCCAGGCATTCCTGCTGGGAAGGGAGCAAAGTTCTCTGGGAATAACACAGAGCAGCCCAGGCCCTGCTGCCAGGGTGTCCCCACACAGCCAGGGCCATGGAGTGCCAGCATGGGAATTCTGTGCTGCCATGGGAAACATCACAGAATCCCACACCTTTGGGCTGGTCCAGCCCCTGCAGTTTTCCACTATCCCAGGTCTACCCCAACCTGGCCTTGGATTCTTMCAGGGATGGAGCAGCCACAGCTTCTCTGGCAGGAAGTTCTGTTCTTGGGCAACTGCACAGGGGTCTGCAGAGCTTAGCTCTGAGCACAGCTCAGCCCATCCCCACCTTAAGCCAAGCTTTGGACCTGCACCAGTGAAGTTTGACCTCAGTTGTTTCATTTTCCTCTCACAGACCACAGAGCTGCTCTCCAGGCTGGTGCAGCCACAGGAAAACTTTCCCCCCTTCCCTGGGAACACTCAGAGAGCAGAAACATCTCCTCCATCTCACCCAGAACCCCAGCTGTGCACTCCAACATTTAATTTTATGTCAATGCACATCTAAAATTCGAGATCCCTGAAGACCTTTTAAAAGAAAATCCTCCTTGGAACAATTTGCATTGAAGCAAAGAGCGAGGATTTAACAAGTGATGGAGAATTACAAATACTCGGCTCTCAACTTTTTATTCTGCTCCTAATCAAAACACACTTCAGCTCAAATTCTGAGCTAATAGATGCAATATCAAACTGGGGGGCATTTTGGGTAGGAACTCAAGTTATTTGCTCGTTCCATGTTTACAGATAATGGGGAAAAAACCTGCAGAGTTTGTTCAGGGATTGTCTTCTCTCYACACCAAAATTAACAAGGAAGTTTACTGGGAGAGGAGGGGGAAAAAACAAAACAAAAAAAAAAAGCACTTTAGCTTTTAAAATGTGCTTCTAATTCTGGCCTGCAAGGAGTGCAGGAGCCAGGCTCCCTGGAATGATCCCTAAGGAAACATTTGCTTTGGCTCCAAACAGGACACTCTGGAGCATCAGGAGTCAAAYGGGATCAGCTGCTCCTCCATCCTTTCCTGCTTAATGATCCCATTGATGGCCACGAGGGCAGCAGATGCATTCCTGCCTTTCCTGCCTGCTCCTGGCTGGGAACAGGGATCCTGCAGCCACTGGGAGAACTCAGCATCTCTCTGGACAGTGACCTCATGTTCCCTGCATTTTCACYCTGCACAGATCCACTACAACTCACTCCATCCTGGCAGTTTTAACACCTCTTTTTAACCAAGACAGACTTGGGATCATCAAAATCTCTTCTGAATATCTGGGGCTCCTTGAAACCAGAGGGAAGAACAGAAAAAAAAAAGAGCAAAAAGCCTGGAAAAGAGCAGCACCTTTTCCAAGCCTCTGCCAGAGCAGGGATAACAGATTCCTACATGGACTCAGACTTCCATTGGGGGGAAAAAAGGAGTTTTTGGGGAACTCCTGCTCTAGGAGAGAACCCGGGGTCAGGAACAGCAAAGGTGGCACCACCACAGACCTGGAGAGGCAGGAGAACACAGCTCCTGAATTTTCAGGAAGGATAAATTKGCCTTGAGGTGTTCTTTCTAATCCCAGCAGCACAGAGGGAACCTGGAGAGGGAGAGGCAGAGCTGAGCCAGGCCAGGACACCTGGAAAGGGGCTCCAGCAGGGAGAACAGGAGGGAACAGCCAAGCTGGGGAAGGAGATTCAGGCTGAGGATGGATGGAGAAGCCAGGAAAGCTCTGGAGGAGCAGCCTGGTGCTGCCAGTGAGGGCAGGCAGCACATCCTGCCCTCCCCAAAAAGAGCCTGCCAGGAACAGTCTCACCAGAACAAAGAAACAAGGAGGAAAAGTGTCCCTGGATCTGTGCCCGTGCCCATGCCCAGGGAAGGACCCAGGTGCCACCACCACGCCAGCTCCAAAGCCAGGTTTACATCAGAGTAACAATAAACTCAGCCTAAAGTGATCCCAGCTCAGCTGATTCCAAGCCCTGGCTGATGCCCACTCCAGGATCTGCATCCCAGAGCAASTCCTCAGCTTCCAGGGACAGACAGCCCAACCTGGGCTCTGCATTCCTGTTTCCCAGCTCATYCCCCCTAATTAGGAGGGTTTTTAATCACTTTTCCCTGCCAGGAGTGAGAGCAAAGAGCAAAACCTGTGGCAACACCAACTGATCCCCACAGCCTGTTGCTATTTCCAGGCTCTGCAGTTCTTTAAAATTCACAGGGACAGCCTGGAGTTTGAACAGAGGCTACCAAAATCCATCCTGAGATGTAGCAAAAAAAAAACAAAAAACCCCACACTTCCTGGAGGGGGATAGGAAACAGTCAGCACTTACAAAGAACTCTCCAGGAATTTTTAATTTTTTTTTAAAGGACCTTGCTTTGAAGTAGATGCTCCCAAAGAAGGAGGCTTCCAGAGCTCAGCAATATTTAATGTCCTGCCCCAGCAATGGATGACAATGTTGTTGTTTCAGCTATATTATAACAAAAATATTGTGGTTTTCCTGTGCCCTAACAAAAGGAACTGCAGATTTACATCTCCTTCATCTCATTCCGAAGGAGCCCTCACGCCAAAAACGGGGCAGGCAGAGACCCCACTGCGTACAAAGGGCTCCTTGGAGGGGGAGCTCCACTTGGGACACCAGCAAAGGCCAAAAAAATAGGAAAAACAGCAAAAAAAA